>CAVNYN010269543.1:0-28745 GCA_963692815.1 Nyctanthes arbor-tristis
CGCGTTAGTCCGAGGTAATTCGTGACCTCTTAGGCGGCCGCGACCTCCTAGGCAGCAGAACCACCACGCAACTTGTTTGCTAGCTTGCTTAGCTTATCACCTAAAGATTGATGTGGCACCCACATTTAATAAAAAGTAAATATTTGCCTTCCCCATGCGGCCACTAACCAAAATTTGGTCAAGATAACCTAACACAGCTCCAGCTAAGTATGCTCAGGAAGTCTCTTATTAGTCAAGTATTTAATGTATGTAATCATTACATACCAATTTGTATGCTATAAATAGGAGGAAATCACATTTAGTGGAGGATCCTACTCACTTGCATCAATTTTTGTCTTCTACATATTTATTTCTCTCATTCTCTCTCTACAACTCCACCAACTTCACTACAAATTCCACATTTATTACACAAATCAATTCAAATACGAGCTTTTCACGTAAACAAATTCGTTTGTTGAGTCAAAGCAAAATTCAGCATCAACAAATTGGCGTTGTCTGTGGGAACCTCGCTTACAAAAATCCAGCTCAAAGTTCCGGTGACCTAAAAAAAGAGCCAAAAATGCAACCAAAGTGAAAGAACAATGAGCCATCATGTGGAATTCCTTACAAAGTTTCAGAGACAGAGGAGA
Source organism: Nyctanthes arbor-tristis (assembly GCA_963692815.1). Taxonomy (NCBI): domain Eukaryota; kingdom Viridiplantae; phylum Streptophyta; class Magnoliopsida; order Lamiales; family Oleaceae; genus Nyctanthes; species Nyctanthes arbor-tristis. Next base: position 630 of record CAVNYN010269543.1, read on the forward strand.
TCATCAGACGAAGGCCCCTCGCGACCTTCTCCAGGTTTGGAGACAAAGGCTCTACGCAGGTAAGTGGAGGCTTTAACACAAGAAGTCAAGTAGCTTCAAGATCAACGAAACCAGCCACCTCCTCCACGTTATTTAAGTGAATCCTCACAAGGAGACTCCTCTTGGTGGGCAGAAAACATAGAGAAAACACCTCTACGAGCTGATCCCCTAAGGCAATCTATCAAAAGACGGCTAAGCTTCACACCGTCAGCTACGCAAGACTCCATGCGAGCTGTTTCCAGTGTGAAAAGAGCTCCAGCCATAGTTAATCCAATTAAGGGAAGCATGTTCAGCCGGTTGGAGCCTCAAACCTAATAGGAGTCAAAATGACAACAGTCTCTAAGTCACCAGTGACCTAGGGATGATAAACAAGCACTAATTGATCCCCATTCTTTTGTAGAATACAGTCAGTCATCTAGTCACCCTAGAAGGACCTATGGAGGTCAGTAGACTAATACTTAGCAAGTCCACGAGCTAGACAACCTGAGGAAAAGATTAATCGACCTTGAGCAGAAGCAGGCCAAAGGAAAGGAGGTTGAGAATTTCTGAGGAAGGCCCTCACCATTCGTACCATCCATTAGGGAGGCTTTTATGCTATCAAAGATGAAGTTACGTATAACGAAGAAACCTACCCCATAGCTCATCTCCATCGCTACGTAGCATGGATGGAGTTATAGAATGCATCAGGACTTGTGATGTGTAAAGCTTACGCACTCACCCTCGAAGGCAATGCACAAACCTAGTACAAAAATTTGGTTCCTAGCTCTATACACAGTTGGGAACAATTCTCCTTAGAATTTGCAACTCAATTCATGGGATCAAAAACAAGAACCACACCCAAGGACATGTTGGGCACAGTAAAGCAAGGGAAGTCGGAAACTCTAAAAACTACCTAGGCTGCTTTAATAGGCAGGTCATGACGATGGAAAAGGTGGTGGATGAATCCCTCCTCATTTCTGCCAATTCAGGTCTATGCAAAGACACGTGTTTCTGGTGAGCTATACATGACGACCCACCTAAAATTTACCAGGAGCTCCTGCGATGAGCAGAAAAGTACATCAGGGCTGAGGAAGCAATTCACAGAGGACCCAAGACAATTTGGCCACAAAGGGGGAAAAGAAGGATCAGGATGGGAAAAAGAATAGGCACAGATCAGAAGTGCCTTCCTTGGCCTTAAGGTCGTTCACCAAGCTCAACACCTCAGTTGAGCAAATATTCAACCTCCTAAAAAACCATCCGATTCTGCCTGTAACGTCGTGCTTGCCTTACTTCATCATGTGAATTTAATTAATTTTAATGCGTAGTCAAAATTTATTATTTTGATTATGTTTATTATTGTTAATGCATTTTACTTTCTATGATTTTGCAGTGGAAGGGCTTAGAAGCTGTAATGATCAATATGCCTAAAATGAATCTTATTTATGTGCAAATGTGTTTTTTAGTATATATTTGTGCGCATTGTTTATTATGTATTTAATTGCTAATACTTTTATGTTTGGAATAGATCTAAAAGTCAAAATAGATTCGAAGGGGCAAATTTCATATGTCATTTTAGGATCGACCTGTGGAGAAATAAACTAAGTTTGGGCTTAATTAAACAAGACTCATTATTGGGGGACTATATTGGTCAAAATCAAAACTTAAAAAAAACCTTATAACCTCACTCTCTACCCTAGCCTTCATTTTCATTATTGTAGCATCCTCTTCAATTAGCTCTCTCCCAATCTCAGGTAAGTTATGAATCCTTTCATTTACACTATTTTTTTTTGTCACTTACAACCATCAATTGATCCTTTTTCTTTATTATCACTTGCTATCCAAGCCCTAATCTCACTAGAAAATGAGTGATTTTGCCTCTTTGTTGCTTTATCTTGATGCATAAAGTTTATGTTGTGTTCTATGAATATTACATGTTTGAACAAATGTTTAGATGAATTTTGGCATGATTACCCTGTTCTGGCCCCCGACTTTGAACGGTTATAGCTCATAGTAGACAGTGTGTTTTTGCATGTTTCCAATTTAAAAATGACCTTCTATGAGTTATCTATCATTTAAAATTAGAATGACATCATTTGGAGGTCTATAGAAGTTTCTATGGTACTTTTTGTATCACCTGCCAGTTTTACCCGAGAATAAGTTTGGCATATCATATGTTAGTTTTATGAGCCCTTTTGTGTGTGATAAAATCTTTTTGGGATAATTTTTAAGGTTGAATTTAGATGCATGTTGAAAGATAAGAGGATGAGTTAATTTTCATTATGCAAATAAAGTGTTTGATAAATGCCTATATGAACCCATTTATGCAATGAATGAAGGTGATAAAATTAGATGTGTCTCAACCATAGCTTAAACTTAAGAATACATTGACATGTGAAATGAAAGTATGAGATTGTAAGCAAGCATGTGAAATTGTTAATTAAAGCATGGCAATGCTATTTGTTTATGAGAGCTAAATCTTAGTTGCTTGAATGTGAGCTAAGATGCAATTATTACCTGGATTTTTTTAAGTCAAAGGAATGATATCAGAACTTTGTGTCTTACTTAGCAAATGATTATGTTAGGATTCATAGCATAATGATCTTGAAAGCAGTTAAAGGCCTTCCACTCGGTAAAAATGAATATCTTAAAGACTTAAGGTAAGTAAACTCCACCCTGGAGTCCATTATATGTTGAAGGATGACGTATAGGTAATGTGCTTTGTTGTTAGCTTATTGATGAATGATTAATTGTTAAATGTGAAAGTTATGGAATGATGCTTACATTGTTGGGTATATGATTATTCATGTCATGTCATTTCATCATGTAACATGCATAGTCATGATTTCAAAAAGACGAATGTTTTTCTATGAAGATTGAAAGTATTTACAAAATTATGTATCCCAAAGTTTAAAAAAAAAAAGAAAAAGAAAAAGAATGGGTGTATCTCTATATCATGAAAAAAAAAGTGAGTGGGAAATGGGGCGCGGGGGATTGGCGTACCCGACCTTGCCACCTTGGGTGGCATTGAATGAATGTTTGCCGCTTCAACAGTGTTAAAAAGTAATGTTACCGCTTCGGTGGTACTACTGGTAGAATTGAATCTGGTTCCAAATAAGATGGCCCGCTGCATTTTCATTGGTTAGATGATACAACAAGTGAGCTCGCGATGAAAATGAAGTTTCTAGAATGGAAATTGGAAGTTTTTTGAGAAAAAGAACAATTCTTAAAAATGTTAAAGTACAATGGGATACGTACTTTTTGAAAGCTAATGCACTGCATGTCATGAACACTTCTCATGTGCATGGAGTTTATTTACATGGTGTTAACTCACCCCCTATCTTCCCTCACTTTATAGGTAATGAGAGTTGATGGCTAGGGAAGTTCTCTTGGCGGAGGACTCAGTCACAAGATAATACTCTTTCTAGCTTGTCTAGCTATAGAAAGACTTATTTTAAACTTCAAATTGAATTATTTTATTCTCCTATCAGTTATCCCACTTTTAGTGGAGTTTTGATATACTCCACGTATTTTGAGAAGTTACTTGTTAATTATTTTAAACTTGAATTTACTAGTCTTCCAACTATGCAAAGTTTGAAATTGCTTTATGTTTAATTGTGGAAGAGTCCAGAATAGGTGATCTGAGGATCCGATAGTTGGTGGTCATTGTTTATTGAATTTATTTCATTTTTTTGAGCTTCTCGTATGGGTGGGCTATGTCTTATTTATAGGGGAGATTCTGCTGAAATTTCTATAGAATTTTCCAGATGAATGAAAAAGATCTATTATTCGGCATTTTTAAAGTTAAATGACGGTTAACATTTCTATGTTTAGTATTGCTAGACTTTGGGTGTTATACTGCTCAAGGCAAAGCCTGTAAAGAAGCCCTCCATACACACGGATCAAACAAGGTACTGCAAGTACCACAGAGCGCTTGGCCACGACATTGAAGAATGCAAGCACCTCAAGCAGGAAATAGAAAGATTAATTGAAAGAGGATACCTAGGTGAATACATAGCTAACCGCCTAGGGCAGGACAACCAAGCTTGTCCCTAGGCAGACCTAAACGCTCAAGCTCAGCAAAGCCAACCTCCTGCCAAGATCTGCGTCCTAGTGAGTGGAAATCAGAGCATGGAGGGCTCAAAGCGATAGTAGCGAGGTTTCGTGTGAGAAGAACAAAATTGTTACTAGCTATTTACCGCCAGGAGCCACTCAACTCGAACTAGATCTTTCACCTTCTACAATGAAGACGCGTAGGAAACCCCATACACCCCACACCGATGCTTTAGTAATAACTATGCTGATTTCTGGGATCAAAGTACACAAGACACTACTTGACAATGGGACCTCCATTAACATCTTGGAAAACCTTTAAGCAAATGAATATTGATCCCAAGAATCTAAAGCCACACACAACTAGGCTCCAAGGTTGTAGAACGTAAGGGTCAGATCACTTTGTTGGTGGAAATAGGCGAAGAACCTTGTCAGAGGAGATCATGGTAGAGTTCGTTGTGGTTGACGTACCCTCAAACCACAACGCAATCCAAGGGAGACCCATCATGTACAAGCTAAAAGCAGTGACCTCAGTGTTCCATTATGTGATGAAATTCTCAACTAAACACGGGACCGCTATGGTACGAGGAGACCAACAGGCTGCACACGAATGTAATTTGGACTACGTTGTTGGGGTGTTCCCCCAGGATCGAGAAAACCACGGCTATTTCAAGCCCAGGCGAGGAGCTCCAAGTCGTTGCAATGGATGAGTCCAGACCTGATCTGGAACTCAGAATTGGTGCAGAATTGAATGAACCAATAAAGACCCAGCTCATTAGCTTTTTAAAATAGAACCTAGATGTTTTTGCCTCGGGACACGAGGATATGGAGGGGATTGACCCGAAGCACGGGTACCACAAGCTGAGCATTGATCAAAACGCAAAGTCGGTAAAGTAAAAAAGACACCCCCTAAACAATGAACAATATGCTGCCCTAGCTCAAGAAGTTGACAAACTTTTGGGAAGGAGTTCATCCGTGAAGCTCTATATCCACAATGGGTGGCCAACCCAGTCATCGTCATGAAGAGCAGCAGGACTTGGCATATATGTGTTGACTTCACCAATCTGAACAAAGCGTGTCCTAAGGACAGCTTCCCACACCCTCAGATCAATCAAATAGTGGACCCAACAGTAGGTCACGTGCTCTTAAGCTTCATAGACGCATACTCTGGCTATCACAAAATACCAATTTTTGCAGAGGATGAGGAACACACTTCCTTCATAATGGAAAGGGGGCTGTACTTCTATAGGATGATGCTTTTGGACTGAAGAATACCGGGGCAACCTACCAACTCCTTGTCAATTCCATGTTTAAGAATTAGATTGGTAAGACGATGGAGGTCTATGTTGACGACATGCTCATCAGGGGCCTACAGGTTGAGAAACATATCAACGACCTCGACCGAATGTTCCAGATCTTAAGGGAATATAGGATAAAGCTAAATCCAAGGAAGTGCTCTTTTGGAGTCACATCTGGTAATTTCTTGTGATTCATGGTGAACTAGTGCGGCATCGAAGTAAACCCCAAAAAGATAAGGGATGTGTTAGAAATGAAACTCCAAAGTCTATTAAAGAAGTTCAATGCCTCACGGGTAGAGTTGCGGCTCTAAATCGTTTAATCTCCAAGTCTATAGATAAGTGTAAGCACTTCTTTGATGCTATTAAAAAGTCTAGAGAATTTTGACGGACGGACGAATGCCAGAAAGATTTTGAGGAGCTAAAGAGTACCTCTCCTCAGCTCCGCTGTTAGCTAAACTAGAGTAGGGTAAAACTTTGAGCTTATACTTAGCCGTTTCAGAATCCTCTATCAGTACGGTCCTGGTTAAGGCAGAAGGAGTAGTCCACCTTCCAATTTACTATGTCAGTCACACTCTGCGTGAGGCTGAACTCAGGTACCCACTCATGAAAAAGCTTGCCTGCACCCTGGTCGTGACATCAAAAAAGCTCACACCCTACTTCTTAGCTCACACCATTGAAGTCCTCACTAGCTCGCCATTAAGCAGGTGCTCCAAAAGCCAGATCTCTCTGGTTGCTTAGTCAAGTGGTTAGTCGAACTTAGTCAGTACGACCTATGATACAAGCCAAGGGTTGGCCATCAAAGGGTAAACACAGGCAGATTTCATTGCTGAGCTGACCTGATCACTCCAAAGCCAGGGGGAGAAGAAAACCCGGCCTGGGAGTTATACATAGATGGATCCTTAACGGGTCAAGCCTCAAAGGCTGGGATCATCCTTATTAGTCCCACAGGTCAATATCGCTACCAGACGGTCAGATTTAGATTCCTAGTGACATGACCAAATCCATGGGAATCAAGAAACTGGCTATCAAAAGTGACTTAACTCATCGTCAACCAGACCAGCGGACTGTATGAGGTTAAAGGGGAGAGGCTCTCCCAGTATCAAGAAAGACTGAGCTCTGAACTTGGCAACCTAGAGTGGTATGAGTTCTTACGAATACCACAAGATCTAAAAACAGTCATGCGGATGCATTAGCTAAACTCGCCACGAGCAAAGGTGCAGGTGAACTTGGAAGCATTCCTATTGTTGAGCTCATCATCTCGTCAGTTGAGAAACGTAGTGCAATGTCAATGGAGATCGAGAAAACCAGCAACTGGAGCCCATCATCCAGTTCTTGAAGAAGGGAGTAGCCCCCCAGGTAACAAAAGGATATTGAAGAAGATTCTACGAGATCAGATATGAAAAGGGGGAAAAAGAAAAAACAATACAAAAGCAACATGGAAGCAGAACTCGATTTGTTCCTAAAATGGTAATTGCTTTTTCAATTGAGATGTGGTGATACTTTGAATCAAAGAATGAGAAGGAGGCCAAGAAATTGAAACATTGCGTGGCTAGATTCACCTTGGTTGATGGGATATTATACAAAAAGAGCTTCGCCAGGCCTCTGTTAAGATGCCTAGCTCTAGGCAAGGCAAGGAGTGTCTTAGAAGAGATTTGCATAGGAGTGTGCGGTAATCACTCTAGCGGTCTGTCCCTAGCTCATAAGGTCCTCAGGCAGGGTTATTTCTGACCAACTCTAAGGAAGGACGCAGTTAAATTCGCAAAATGTTGCGATAAATGCCAAAGGTTCGCCCTGCTTATCAGAAGCCTGCTGGAGGAGTTGACGTTGGTTATTGGACCGTGGCCCTTCGCGAAGTAGGGAGTGGACCTTTAAGGTCCACTCCCTAAGGGAAAAGGATGAACTCAGTTCATGATAGTGGCCGTCGATTACTTTATGAAATGGGTAGAAGCTAAAGCCCTGGCAACCATTACTGAATAGAAAATGACTAGCTTCATCTGGAAGTCGATAATTTGTAGATTTGGAGTACCTTAAGCCATAGTCACAGACAATGGCAAGCAGTTTGACAACTCCATATTCAAGTAATTTTGTGAAGACTTAGGAGTTAAAAACTTCTACTCTACTCCTCACCACCCACAAGTAAACGGTCAGGTCGAAGCGATCAACAAAGTCATCAAGCACACTTTGAAGACCAGACTGGAAGCTTGAAAGGGTACTTGGGTTGAGGAGCTGCCCATTCTCTTTTGGTCTTATTGAACGACCTGTAAGACTACAATGGGTGAAACTCCCTTTTCACTTGCCTATGGGGCTGAGGCGATGATCCCCTTTGATCTTGAATTCCCAGCCCCAAGGGCACAATTTTTCGATGAAAAAAGGAACAACGAGGTGCTCTTTTAACGAGCTTGATCTCCTTGTGGAAAAGAGAATCTTGGCCAAAGTTAGAAATACAGCCTACAAGCAAAGATGAGCAAAATTTTACAACTCCAAGGTCAAATTGCGTAAGTTCAAGGTTGGGGACCTCTCCTCCAGAAAGTTTTCCTATCTTCTAGAGAAGATGCCTCCGGAACCCTAGGACCAACATGGTAAGGACCCTACAATGTGAGGAGAATTCCTTCTAATGAAGGGTACAAGCTCGAACACATCAAAGGAACTGAGCTCATGCATCCCTGGAATGCCTAGCAGATGAAGAAGTATTATCAATAGAAAGCTGTCATTTTTTTTATCTTTGCCAATGTAATAGGTCGTGATGTGCGCAACTAATAAGTGAAACTTTGAGACCATGTTATCTCAAATTTCCAATTTCAATCTCACAACAACTTAACACATGTCCAATTTCTATGCATTAAATGAAATGTTGGAACACAATGGCTTACAGTAAAGCGGTCGAAAACCATACGAGTGGGTGTAAACATGGAAACGATCCTACAGCTACACGAACTAGCAGACAATGTAGAGAAGTCTTAGTAACTAAAGACCTACGTTACCAGTCGTAACTCTGTAAACCATGCTCAAAGAAGCCTTGCTTAATTTTGCTATCGTTAGGCTCTAGCCAAGATGCAATAGAACGACCTCAAAACTACAAGCACAAACGTGCTTTGAGGAAGCTTCGCTGTATGAAACGACTTGCAAAAATCAAACGTTATAGCCAACGTGCTCGGACTCTCGTTTGAAAATTAAAAGCTGAACGAGCTTGATCACAAAGCTCGAAATTGTTCAAGTCGGTTTAAGTACAGTATTACAAAAGCTATGTTACGACTTAAGTTATTAACTAACGAACTTTTGTTGTTACTTAAAATAGACTGGTAAACAAAGTAAGAGTTACGAGCTAACACTTCATTAAAATGGGGAAGCCATACAAAGTAGAGACAACCAAATTCTAAAGCTCCTCGACCTAAGCCTCAGGAGCTAAACTAGCGAGAGCAACCTGGACTTGAGCATCTCCCGAAGGTCATCTACTACAACAATAGCCCATCATCCTTGAGAAATCCCAAGTCGTACTCACGTCGTCTCTTCTCCAGCTTGGCTACAACATCCCCTACGACCTCAGTAAAGACCCCATTTGAGTAAGCCTTAAATTCATCAGATTTTTTGTATTTTCCCACGGTCTTCTCGTAAGACATAGTATTTGTTGAATGAGCCCTCCTTTCCAGTTCCTTTTGGGCCTGGTCCAGCTTAGACCTCTCCATAGCTAAGAGGTTCTCCAGGTCCTCATTCCTTCTCTTCAAGCTTTCCAATTCAGCTCTAAGGTGCCCAGCCTCATCCCTTAGAACGACAAGATCTTGCTGCTAATCGTGAAGAGTTTGTTCGGCTTGTTCCTAAGCTTTGGCCACTTTCTCCAAGTTCTTCCTCTCCTTGGAGAGGTCCACAATGAGCTGGCAAACTCGATCAGTAATTTGAGTATCCAGAATGGAGAATGGAGGCACGGGCGGTCATCGTTGAGGCCGTGTGAACAAGGTCGACAGTGGTACGGACTTGGCATGATTTTCCCACGTTTTTTACCAGGATCAGGACATGCTCATCATGGTGTCCACAATAGGTGGGGGAAGCTTACTCAGGTCTGATTCTTGGACCCTTCTCATCATGACCTGATCAGGGCCATGGGCTGCTTGGCTTTGGATTTCCCCAGATTGGTGCGACAAGCAGGGTGGGCAAGCAAGAGCAGGTGTCCTTGGCGACCTCATCAAAGATATTCTTGCACTAGGATGCAGATCCCAAGCCAACAGTAGCCAAGTTGGGGGTGAGTGCTAGCCTAGACATCTTAAGGTACGGATTCCCGAGCAACCTCTTACCGTTTCGGCGGTTGTTCTTCGATGACAACCTTGGAGCAAGGGAGCTTCCCCTTCCTTGCCACCTTTTCCTTGTCCTTCTTTCTCTACTATTTCTTTCTCATGGCCTCAGTGACTTGCTCTGTGTCCTTCATTCTCCTTTTTTTAGCCTCTCGGACAGCTTGTTTCTGGGACTTGGATAAATATTTCTTCCCTGAAATTTGTGGAGAAAATGTCAGCCCAAATTAAGGAGTTGCATCAAACAAACACGAATGACCCATGCCTTACAATTATTCGGGTTGCTAGGGATGTAGGCACCTTTCTTAATGTACACCGATATTTCATACTAGCTCGCAATAGGGAAATTCTAATTTCTTGTTCAATTGGCTCCCACCTTAATTTGATTCTTCTTCATACAACTTATTCCAAAATAACCTACTCTTTTCAATCACAAAAGGTGGAAGGAGGTATGGTGATGCAAAGCCATTTTCCTTCACTAATTCACTACACAATTCCATGTCAATATTTCCTAAACTAAGTTGCAACTTACATATTACCATGGCATCACTTTATCATCTTTCAAAGTTCTTAGGACCTGATCTCTTTTCTTGTTGGTTTTCCCTTTAAAAACTCAAGAATTACTTGTAAAACAGCTTAGTTGTTGCCAATTTCAAAGGGAAAAGGGAGTTGTAACCATTCTTCAAACTAAGTTCACTGCCCCTTAGCTAATAATTCACCAATTTTCAGATTTAGTATGGTTCTTACTCATTTTCTTGTTGTAAAATTGAAAGAAATTAAGTCACAACAACTCCACTGATACCTCACTTCTCTCCAAGCTAGTCCTTCTCTTTTCTTGGCTGATTTTCCTCTTTGATTCCTTTGCTATCTTCTTCTTAATTTCAGAATTTTCCCTGCTGCTCTTCCTCTCTTGCACGTCCCTTCTATGTCTAATAAGCTTTAGGTGTGGTGTGAAGAAGTATTTGATTTGTTAAGTCTTTATATGGAGATGTTAATATCTTAATTTGGCTGAACTTAGTTCCACCACTTCGCCGGATCAATCTTTATCAAATGCTGATTTTATTTTACTCATTTCCTTTTGTTTTATCTCCTTTTCTTTTTGTTTTGCTTTATACACTACTCAGTAGTTAAATCCTTATTCTAAACTAACGTCTAACTTAAAAACTAACTTATTATTTAACTTGCCTCGATTAATGTCGGTGGAAGTAAACAAGCCGGTAGGGACATCACAAGTTCTATGGCTGGGTACAGTGTTACCTAATTTTTCTTGTTCTCCCCTTGCTTTGCATTCTACAAATTCATGTTGAGCAAGCTATGCTTCTAATAATTTTCTTTCTTATTTCTAGGTTTTTCTTTCACTCACTGATTACATGGGCATGGTGTATGCTATCAAGTAGGATTACTCTTGCTATTTATTTTGAATCTTTTTTTATTTATTTTATGGTGCCTGGGAGGATTATATTTTCTTTATTTGTAATTTGGTTTGTTTAATTTATGTAATGTATGGATTATTGATGTATTGTCTTTAATTTATGGTGAGTGAGTTGGTGGTGACATGAATGTGGTCATCGACCCCTACTCTGGTGGTTACTGTTATTTTTGGGTGAAAATGCGTGACTTTTATATAGGATGGAAGTGTTTGATTTTCAGGGAAGACTTCGCTGATTTTTTTGCTCAAAGTTACGTCTATTTGCAAGCTTTATATGTTCCAGCTTTTTACAGTGAAAATTTCTATATATTTCATTTTTAAACTATTCTAAATGTATAACCGGTTTACAGAAGTCATGTTGAAAAGTAGTATTTTGATAGATTGTTTTTTTCGTTATTCCAATTGAACTCAAGTTGAATCTTTATTCCAATGAATCCATCAATGCAAGTAGATAAGTGCAATGGTTAGACATGATTTGGTGATTGCACGAACTTCGTATGTTTAGAGAAAAACTGAACTCTACTACCTTAAACAGAAAACAAAATTTCCCAATTTATGTACAAGTGCAATTGTGAGAGATGATTTGGTGATTCTTGGCCTTGATTATACAAAAATATCATATGCAACTAAACTAGCAATTTATGGCATAGGCCAAATTACACACTAGTCCCCCCTCCCAAAAAAAAGGGAAAAAAAGAGAGAGATAAAATTAATGAAAACTTACTTACTCAAAACACCTTTCTAGCTCATGAAATCAATTGGAAACCTTTTCAAAACCAATTGTTAATCATTCAATTCCTTACAGAAAGTAAAGGAAAGTAAGGGAAATACAATATATACGATTGTTACAATGGGGTTAGAAGTTCTACATACTTCGAGTTTACTAGATATGTTAGAAATTACTTTGACATGGCATACCCCATTAACTAGTTGGGTGAACATTGCATACCCCATTCACTCATTTCAAATGTGCCTGGAAAGTTACTTTGACAATGTGAGGAGAAATTCCAACTTCCACCTCTTTTGAGATGATAGCACACTTTTCAATTATGGTTAACAGATCATCCTTGTCGTCTTTGACAATTCCCTTACAAACTCGTGTGTTGCCTGACTCTTCACGTTCATAGACTGAAGGGCCATTTTTCTTCTCATCTAACCACTCAAAATAATCATAGCCCCAGTCTGTGCACCCATAGAATAGCCTCCCTTAGTTTTTCTTGTCCTTATCCGACATGAGCAGTGCCCGATACCCAAACTTACATGTTGTGCACTTAGTTAAATAGGGACAACTCCATATCATATGCCCGGGATCCCTACAACCCCAACATATTCCTCTATTCATTTTTCCCGTTATTTCACCTATGCTCATTCAACAACCAGTTTTACAACCCATTGTTAGCAACTGCAATTAGAATTAGTAACAAAAAGATGTCACAAGAAACGATCAGGAAAAAAAAACAATAAACAAAAAGAAAATGTATTGATGTATATCATGCTCAAAACTGCACACTTTATCAACCGGGTTATAATCCAATCACAAAACTCTTACTCCTAAATAATCAACTATTTAAGGAAAAAAAGTTCAACAATTAGATTTGACAAAACATAATTACTATTTAATGGTGTTTCATGAGATAAAAAGATGACACTAAGGTCCAATTCTGGTACAACTTTTACTTACTAGTATGCATCATGTGCGTTGCACGTAATTGTGAAACAATATTATGAGGATGATTTTTTCATTCAAATATATATAGTTTTTAACGTTTTAGAAAATTTTTGATCTAGCTTGGAAATTGTCTTATATTTGCCGATCAAGCAATATATTCAATAAAATTTAAATCTTGCCTTGAAGTAAAATATTAAAAAAATTCCAATGAAGGAAACATGCAACCCGCATTTGTAGTATGTCAAACTACTTTACAACGTAAGAGAAAGGACGTTAAAGAAATCAAAATACAAGCACCAACAACGCAGAATCAACTAACCTGGTTTGTGCTGAAATTAATGATTCTATGAAAACACAAATACAATGACAAATTTTTGTCCAAAAAAAAATACAGTGACAGATTTACAGTGTTAATCGTAGAACATTGAAATTTGAAATTACATCTTTTTGTGGTTTCCAAATATTCTGCATTGAGCAGTATAAAAAGACTAATAAAATCCTATTGGAATGCATTGCCGGATGAGATTATCTCAATCATATTATGAACTTTTTTAGTCTCTTGTTGAAAGAATATTCTTTTAACCCAAATTGGAATTCTATTGCAAGAGGTTATCTCATGCCTATCACTTTTAACAGCTCTACTATTTGCTTCATTGCGTACATGGAGATCGAAGCATTAAAATTTTTGCCATGAAAATTAAACAATAAATTACATGACATGATGGTCTCTTCTTTTCATTCTAGAACATCTAGCAACATTTAGAGAATCAAAGTATATAATAAATTACATGATCATGTTCACTAAACAAAAGTAAAATAGTCAAAGGCAGTTGGGAATTGAGCAAATATAAGTTCTGTAAATTTATATTCTTATACTATCAAAGGTGGGCAGTCAATAGACTTTGACACTCAAAGAAAATAAGAAATGTTCCTGAAGATATTTCAGTTAGAAATTCAGTTGCCGCCGAAAAGAATCGTGAATATAGAAAAAAGGGAGGACTTTATGGCTCCAACTGAATTCTCAAAGGATACAAAGAGATGGATAATGGGATGATATTTACAGAGGGAGTAATTTAAAGGAGATTTTGAAGTGTCCACAGGACAAATAAATGTGACAATTATTTTTATTTTTTAAATGAGTGTAACTTATGTATGTTTATTATTATGAGAATTAATGGGATTAATCCTACTATTTGATAATGATTGTGGGTAATGGAGTTTATTTTGCCATTACACCATTTCATTTCAGTTTGCCATTCTACCGTTTGCATGAATAACTCCAAACCTTTTCAATTCAGATTCCAAAATAGTGATTAAATTTGGTCACCCACACTTACATACTCATTTACTTCACCGTTATGAGATATGCATTCATGAATTCAACTTCCAAATCTCTTCAATTAGAAGTATGATAGATAAATTATGCATGAAAATAATTAATAATGGCAAGGGAAAATATGACTCTAGACTAAAATTACTGAGGGTAGAGTTGTCCAAAAAATTTTCCCCCACTTATTCTCTTTTAGATATAGTGTAGATGCAGATGTAGATGTAGATGTAGATGTAGATAGTTTCATATTTCTACAATTATAGTTGGTTATATAGCGTTAAATTGCTAATTCAATGTGTTTATAAATGCATGACTTATTTAAAAAAAAACTCAAATATGACATCAAAATAATAATTAATAATGTCAAGGGGCAAATATGAAATTAAACTAAATAAGTGGGAGTAGGATTGTCCAGAAATGTTTCCCCCACTTATTCTCTTTTAGATAGTATGTAGATTATTATTCCTTCCTCAAATGGAAGTTTTTTTTCCTTTTTTTTTAAGTTCCTAGTTTGGTATATGTTTTATTTTATATATATAATAATAAGGTGTTTATTTAATTTTCAAATAATTGTGCAACCGCCATCGCTAACAGCAACCTTAATTTGTTAGCATCAATTAACATATATGGATAGATCTACTGATGTGGATGTGAAGGAAAATTTTTATTAACTTACTGTTTAATGATTATTTTCATCTCCAACACCCACCATTAATATCTACTAACAAACTAGTCAAATATCAACTTATATGTAAGTGATTAATTAACTTAATACCACATTCAACCATTAAAACCTCTTGCTCAAGATTCCATGACATTAACATGCATAGAACATGTTATGTTTACTGTAGAATTCATCTTCCAAAAGTTGTATCATGACATGTATTCAAAGCAATTGTCATACATCCACAATATGAACCGACAATCTAAGGCAAAAAAAAAAAAAAAACAGATGCAATTGTCAAAGAATTATAACTGTAATCTAATTTACAAAGAAACAAACAAAGCATAAAAAACAAAGCCCAAAACAATGAAAACCAAAGAAACAAATAGCCCACATCCATTGACAGCAATGATAGCCCAAGAATCCCCATGTTAACAAAAGAGCCAAAAGTAGCCAACTAGCCAAGTAACCAAAGACAAACCAATGCTAGTAGAACTACTCAACAAAGCATCCAGGAACAATTCAACAATGATTTTAATATTTTTTTTTTCATGCTATTTATTGATCAAGTATGCCCAGAACCATCAAAATTCCAAAACATATAGAAAAGTTATTCCTTTAACTAATTGTAGTACTATTATTCTTATAGGACAACAATCTCGTTTAAAAACTAAATAAATAAGTAGAGAGATTTACTGTCAGGTCAGGTTCATAAGTGTTAGTGTAAGGCTTACAAGATTTTTTTCCGAGCACGAATGTTAGAGTGTGAGGCTTACAAGATGATTTATTGTCTTGTTCCGTAGTTATCACCGGAGAAGACAAGATCGGCCGGTGGATAGAGCAAATTCGCTAAAAATCAGGAGAGAGCCTTGGGTACAAGAGGTTCTGGCTCAGGAGGAAGAGAGAACACGTCTTTTTTTTTTTGGGATTTTTTGAAGTTTAAATTTCAAATTTTTATTGTTTTTTCAAGGCCTGGCATGCTGGCACTCCACACTAGTGTGCCACACCAGAGTCTGGTGGGGTAGAAAATATTTGGTTCACTATCCCTGTAGCAACCCAAGTTTTCTTGAAGTATTATATTGCACAGTGAATTTAGTCTTGCAAATTTATGAGTAATTAGAGTCAGAGCTTAATTTGGAAAAAAGGATTACTTTTTTATAATATATCTTCAAGTGCCAAAATTCCTAGGAATGATTTAGATGTGAATACTTGAGGTGCAATAGCATCCACAATTTTTGATAGATTTTGGTAACTAAAGATTCTACATGTTTCAATGGGCCAAAGTGTGTTGAAGAAATACACATATAGGCATGAATTATGTTGAATACTTGAGGTTCAATAGCACTCCATATATATTGCAAAAATAAATTTGGGTCAATTTGGTGGTCTGCACATTTGAAAGGACTAAACTATATTCCCAATTGGTTCTGGATATCTATATATATATATGTATATATAAAAGAATAATAATATATATGGGATATGATATATTATGAAAAGAATAATAATATAATACAAATAATAGGAAATCATATATGTGTGGATATTTTAAGAATAGGACACGTGAATTACCCTTTGGAAGAATGAAGAGTTATGAGGTCAGTAATTGGGTTAATTCATGATGCAAGCAAGAGACAATGTTACACTATTTATGCCCAAAGGTCGGTGAATTGGAGAAGACATCCCAATTTGCAAAACTAATTTCCCTCTTGTTGTCTTCAATGTTTGATTACCCAAAAAATTTCATCAAGAGACCCACAATATTTTGACGTGTGAAAAAATCCACACCTTCACAATACTAGGAAGCAAAGAGTTAGTTACTAGTAGTAGAGGAATTAGTTTCACAGAAATGGAGGAAGAAGGGGATTGCAGGTACGGCTATTACAAGATGAGAAAGACTTTCGGGTGTTGTGCGTAATCAGTAGCAGTGAGCATAAATGCCCTTTAACAAACATCAATTGCAATTGAGGGTCATTATAGAGCATATATGGGCATTAAAGGGCTTCAATTGCCATTTAAGCTCATCAGAGTGATTTATCAGGGATAGATGCTCACTAACACCCAAAATCTATTTCTTTTTCCTAGTTTCAATTAGCTAGTAATTTTAATAAAACTTCTCCTCTTTATTTAATTACAGATTTACACTCCAAGGAGATATAAGGTGAGTGGAGCTATGAATCCTGTCTTTTTCAAAGATAAGCCATAAATTTTTTTGTTGAAAATATTTTTGAATATTTGTATGATATAACCAAGCGTGATTCCATGACAGTTCTAAAGTAGTAAAATCATTTTATGATGATTCTTGCGCATGAATCTTCTTCTAAATGAAAACTTAAATGTTCTTCTTTCACGTTGCTCATGACTTTCTGGAATGATTCTAAAGATTTGATGATTATTATTCTCAAGAATTGTGATCAGGGTAAATGTACTCTCAAACGTAATGATCTTTCTCAAGAATGACGAATATCTCTTATGACGACTACTTTCAATATTGATGCTTTATGGGTGATTTGAAGATTAAATTGGTACTCCATATGACTGGGAAAAAGTACAAAAAGTAAAGAAATTCTTAGGCAATGAATGATGAAAGTATGATACAAAGCAGCTACTAAATGAATGCCAATAAATGAGCGAATGAATGATATGCCAATGAATAACATGACTACGAATGAAAGAATGACGTGCCACTAAAGGTTTGTGGCGAATGTTGTGACTCATTGGCAATTTAAGAAAGTACCCATGATATGATGAAGTTACAGTACACCCCAAAGAATATTTGCGCAACTAATTTAATCAAAAAGTATCATAATCAAGAAGTTGTTTTGTCAATTAATAGTACAATTGCCACATGTACATGCCTACACTCACTGGACATGTAAATGTTCACACCTTTCTTTCTACATTTTTTGTAGGTAAATTCAAGATATGAGGATGAATCAGACTCTGACCAGCTAGAAGCACATTGGTAAACAGAACCTGTGGTTGAGAATGTGAAGACTGTGACGTTCTACAAGATTGAAAATCTTGAATTGGTCTGCTACATTTACAAGAATGATTTCAATAATATAGTTATGAATCTTGATTAGTGTCGAAATATGCATCTTTGATATATCACTTTTAAGGCACTATACATTCATTAGATAGTAATCCAATCATTTTATTGAGGTAAATTGATTTTAATGCTACAAGTCCCTTTTGTATGAATACATGGACTACAAATATAATTAATAAAAGTATGTATTCATAAACATATTCAGAATTATTATAAATGAAAAAAGGTTCTTACTAATGTATTTTTTTATGTGTTGCAAGTATCGGAAGTTCATGAGTGCAAGTGTCTCGAGACTAGTCCAAATGTTCAACAATTATGCTACTGTGGGCAAGTGCCAAAGAAATCATGATAACTAGAGTTCTAGAGGTCTAATAAAGATGATTCAAGTGAGATTGGAAAGATAAATTAAATTTCTACAAAATCATCTCATGATTCAAATTTTGTTCAAAAATCTTTCAAAATTCATCATGAAGTTGCAAGTTGTGTTCTTATCAGGATAGGATATTGACTAGTGTGCAGCTTTTAGTATTTTGTTCACATCGAAAGGTCTAGACAGCGGATTGGTGTAATTCAAGTTGGAGTATAAAGCTAAGAGATTTATATACACTCTTAATCTTTATCTCATTTCCAAATTCAGAATGAAACTTAACCAAAAAGGGCCAAATGGAGACAACTAGAAAAGAGTGACAGTCAAACTTGCCTCCTATACAGCTGTTGAGTTTTCATGCAAAGCTGTAGTTATTCAAATTATGCAATTCGTGATCCATTAGAAGGACAAGGTGAGGGGGTAAATTCATGTTTTATGATCAACTTCTGAATCTGGATGAAACATTCTCAAAATGCGACCACAATATGCAAGTTGATATATTTACATGATAGCTATTAGACAAGTGGGCAGTGCTTAGTATTTTGGACATATCTCGGCCAACTAATTTCCAATTGATCTGAAATTTTTTTAGCATAGAAAACTCACTTTGGAACAACTTTATTTCGGTGATAAGTCCACATTCAATGAATATCAACAACAAAATATAGTTACAAGTAGCATAAGTTTTGCAGGAGCCAGCCAAGCATGTGGATTATCTTTTATCAAGTTGCAACAAACAAGTTTTTGGAGACAAAACCTGAGAAAAGGGAATGAGTGAACAAGAAACAAAGTAGAGGTATTTTCATAGAAGAATTCATAGATTTATACTTGAATCTATGTCAGGTTCTATGTATTTTTGTTTCTTTACTTTGACTATGTTCTAAGCAATTTTGTACTAAGGTTGAAAATGAAACCCTTTTGACAATGTAATTGTTTGGGTATCAAATTAATTTCAGTTGTGTGAAAATGTTTATGGTTCTTACTTATTTTATTAATCAATCTGGTATAACTTTCATCTCTAATATCAAGTATTATTGATAGTTAGAAATCCAATAGTTCATTCCATGCTTGGATTTAGTTGTTAAGTAATTATCTTTGATTTATTGTTTTCTTTAAATTGATGCAGAGAATGCTTATATAGTTTAGTAAAAGAAGCAAAGAAGAACCTACTTTATTATTACTTAAACCGACCTTAATTGATAAATCTATGGGTAACAATATATTGATTTCAACTTGTTGCTTGAATTTGGGAATTAGTATATATCTACTTAGTTCATTGTCAAATGTGGTGGATTCAAAAACCTTAGTAATTCTCTTTTTATTAATAAAAAACTTGTTGAAGCTTATTGTCTTTTATTATTTTTTTCACTACTAGTTTTAAACAAACAAACTCATTTTTTGCTTCAACTAGCTAGAAGTAAGATAAAGAAGACTAGTTTGTACTTTCATAATCATCTTTGCATTCCTCGTAAGATTGACCACATTATTCTTGTTTCTATATTCCAATTGATTCGTCCACTTACGATATTTAAAATTGACATAACAAGTTTTTTGCACCATTGCCGGGGAATGATATTTAGTCCTACCAAGTTTTGCTCTTGACTAGTTATAATGTAAGGTTTATTTGTTTTTCATTTTCCTTGTGTAATAGTTTATCTTTGTGTGTCTTCTAGTAGAAAATTAAACTCACTTGCAGGCCTGGGCATCGGGTCGGGCGGGTCGGTTTTGGCCAGAGCCCGAGCCCAACCCGTCTTAACATCGGTTTGCCAAACCGACCCACTGTGGGTCAGTTTGGGTTGGGAATCGGGCTGGTGCATATATATATTTATTATTTTTTTAATTTTAAGCTTAAATTTACGCCACACTTTGATGCCCAACAGAAAGGAAAAAAGAAACAAGAGCTTAACTTTGGGCCCAAATTTAAAGCCCACAAAATAAAAACAAAAACCTAGCTGTCTCTGAGTCCCTCTGTCTATCTGAGAAGCATCCAAGATGAAGGATTCAGCCGTTGCCAACATTGATCTCTCTCTCTCTCTCTCTCTCTTAGTTAGCAGCAATGACAAAAGGGAAGCAGCGGCAGCAGTTCAGCGAGAGAGGGGAAGTGAGCAGTGGCGGTAGCAGTTCGGCAAAAGGGAGAAGAACGGAGCAGCCAACAAAGTTAATTTAAATTTTAGGGTTTCAGGTTGAGATTGATATTTTGATGTTGAACTGAAATCTAGATTGATATTTTGAATCTTTGATATTTTAGGGCTGATTTTAGGGAGCAACTGTGGTGGCATCGAATATGGAGGCGGCGACAAAAGGAGCAAAATTAGGGTTTCATTTTGTGGGCTGATTTGAATTGTTAGGTTGGAGAAAAGTAATATTTTGAGTTTTTGATTATATATTGTGAAATAAGGCTGGACCAAAACTCATTTATCGAGGGGGGGGGAAGAAAAAAATTATTTAAAAAAAAGGTTCAAACCAGTTAAACCGAACCGGGCTAGTTTGGTTTGGTGTTGACAGGGTTTGTCCGATTTGGTTAGCCAAACCCGCGAACCGAACCGAACCAGTTAGGTTCGCCATCACTGTACCCGTAGACCAACTCGCAGCTTGAAGAAACCAAACCGGTCTGAATCAGTTTGGGTTATCGGTTTGACGGCTTTTTTTGCCTAGCCCTAGTCACTTTGATTGAGCATATGAGGTTGAAGAAAAAGGCTCATGGAGGAATCAAGGACACGATAAAACTAAATTTCCACCAGGTGCCTTCGTTTTCTTCTCTTAATAATTTCTCCTACGTGGCTTATGTGGTTTATTACTTTGTTTCATTTTATTTTCTCATAATTTTTCTTTTCATATTAGCTACTTCATATATATTTTAGATGTTCTTTCTTTTCATAAGGAAATTGGTTTTTAGTTGGGCTAATTGCGGCCTGTCCAATTACCTGGAAGCCTAAATGGTTGACCATTATTTAATCAAAAAATATAGTGTAGCTAACCTTTTTATGTAAACTTGAGAGAGAAATTGGAAAGATGCATCAAATCACAACATTTGGTCAACATTATAGGGAACCATTTTGTGTGGCTTGGGAGCGATTTGAATCTTTGATATGGAATGATCCTACCCTCAACTTGCCAAAGTGGTATCTTCTCCAACTCTTTTATAGTGGGTTGAGTTTTGAAATGAGAGAATGGGTAGATTATGGTATTATGACAATTGATGGCGAAACTCTATTCACAAGAAATGAAGATGAGGCCTATAATTTATTAGAGGAGATGTCATCTTTTCATTACTATACTAGCCACCAGATCTCCCCACAGAGTACTTACCCTAACCATATGACCCAATCTTTTGAATATGAATATGAACAAGAAGATGAGATATCATTGGAAAGAACTTAGGATGAATTCATCAATTCTATAATGAATTCAATAAATTGTATGGAAGAAAATTTCAAGCACATCATAGAACGAATAGAGAATCTCAAAGATGTAGTTGTGATCGATGTGCCAAAGGAAGCAGAAGCATCCACTTCATTCTATGATGTTGATGATGATGATTATACACTAATAGATGATCTTTGACCAATCACAAATTGAGGTAGAGCAAAGTGATATAGAAGTGAAAGTGGTAATATCTGATGCTTTATTACATGAGCAAGTTGATAAAGTACAAGAAGAAATTCCAAAAGAGAAAGAAACACAACCATGGTTGGAGAAACAACAACCACATGATGTTGAGGAACATGCACTACCAATGTTGACTTTGCAACCTTACACTCCTCAACCAGCCTATCAGTTACCTCCATCATTTATGTATTTCAACAAGCCCAAGAATGGAAATCATATCTTTTTGATGTTCAAAAAAGATGGCCACCAGATACATTGAAGTTAAATTACATTGTGGTTAACATTTTGTTTGTCTTAGATTATGCATCTTTGCATGGGAGAAGGCCTCTCTATTTGATGATCAAGTCTAAAAGTCAAGTTGTTGACTCTAACTCAAGCGCTTATTGGGAGCTAACCCATTTTCTAAACTCCTATCTTTATTTTAGCATGCTATTTTATTTTGGTTTTGTTTTGCAATTGTTATCTTATTTTAAGCCAAAAAAATAGAGATGAAAAGACCAAAACAGTGCAAGCGGAAGAACTTCTTTTAGAAAATCTAGTTCTTTAGGGTTAGTTTGACTAACCTCATCACCATTGCAGCAATCAGGTGTGATCTTTCCTTACTCTTGTATTTATATTTTATTTTATTTCTTGTATTTTCATCTATTCATATGCATTAGTATCTACGAGTATTAGTATTAAGTTTTTGATAATTTTGTATCGTGCATCAAAATATTGTCAAAATTTTGAAAAAAATAAAATGGAACCCAAGTGCTTTCTAACGATAAATATTTGGTTTTGAGAAAAAATTGTGAAAATTACTAAATGAAGTTTTCAACTTATCCATGTTATATTCTTTCATACTTTAAAATTTAGTCCTTCCAAATCTTTGGTTTAGATTTGAATTTAGTTTTGTAGTTGAGTAAGGGTTTTTGGAGTATACCATAGCTAATATCATCTCAATGTTACTTGACACAGTCATTGTCTTTTATATTAAAAAAAGAGAGAGAGTCCTAAAAGCAGAGGGAGAGAGGATAACCAAATCAATGATATTGAAAAATTAGACGAGCAATGGTTTGGTATTGGCATGTGAATTTCAAAGCAGAATTAGTCACAGTAGATGAATTTGAATTGGGCATTGACCTTAGGCTAGAAAAGCTCCAAAAAATATATACATTGAGGGGGGAAAAAGATACACGTAGGAAAATTTATCGACCCTAAAAGAACGAGAGCTAGGAGTGAATAAGCCGGCCTTATGCATCACCAATCTGTAGTAGAAGATAGTTCAAGGGAGAAAGCTACCTTTGGGAATTTGAGCATGAACCATCTACTGGTCAAAATTTGCAACATTGATATCCAAAAAAAAATTATGAAAAATAAAAAACGAGCTTGACTATGTCTTTGATGTGTATGATATACTTGACGTTTGACTTGCCCAATCAGAACTTTGAAGCTAAAAGGAACATAATCTAAAAATCAATATAGTGATATTGAGCCATTGGTTATCTAATTTTTCTCCCTATCTTCACTCATTTACACCCAATTATAGCAAAAGGGTTGACTAGTTGGTTTGAAAGTGCAATTCATGAGTGAAATGAGTTACTATTAAAGAAAATTGGGCTAGATTGTTTATGTGTACATTTTTAGTAACTCAACTCTCTCTTTGAGTTCAAGTTTTGACCTAGGACTAGAGAGGGCTTGATTTACAAAGAAATTGGGCATTGGATAAGATGAGAACAAAAATCTTCTTTTTGAAATGCTTCATTTTGGAAATCTTTCTACTGAATTATATGCTTAAATCTGTATTGTGACAGCTGAAATAAAAATTGATTCATGAGAATGCATCTTTATTTGTTTTGCTCGAGGACTAGCAAATGTATTTCTCCGTATATTGACCAAGGGATATGAACTATGTAAACTTATGAACATGTTATGACCATGCCAGGGCATTCTATATGGAACTTTGTGAGAGAGTTATGGAACGAGTTTACAAACTATTAAGGCCCATTAATGACATTGAAATTTATTCTAAATTTATTGTTGGACTATACACTACGACTCCTATGAAATTTTGGTGCCCTTGATTCCACAAGAATAGCGACTTGGGATTAAAAAAATGAGAGAAAGGGCTCCGACAATCCCTTTTTTTAGACTTCATATTTTTTTCTCTTCTGGTTTATGGATTTCTCCCTGAATCCTTTATCTTCCATAATTCTTGTACTACTTATTATCATGTTAAAATAACTATTTAAAAAAAGCCTTATAGTAATAATAAATGTCATATGTGAAACAACAAAAGAAGGCTCTTTGGTTTGTCAAAATCCAAAACTAAAATAGTGAGTAAGTGACTAATTTCACTAGGTGTGTGATTTCACAAGTGCGGTATGGCTAGAAAGCTTGACTATAAAGTTGATGAGTATAATGTGGTTGTATTAGTTTTCAAGAACGATCCTAAAAAGGGGTGCTGCAGATATCGAATTGGTGATTGTATTCGAGACCTAGATTGAAAAGCAATTTCAGACTAGATTTGTCTCTACATGTTGCCCAAAAGTAGAAATATTTGAAAGACCACACTAAGGAGTTAGTCAGAGTGGCGGATCTTGTTGAGTACGGCGGTCAGCTTCACGAAAACATACATATAGCCAATCGAGTTGAGCATCTCCTCTTGAAAGTGGCTAGCTTCCTTTGCCTCAACATATCGATCAAGGAAGATTATTGTGATCACATGATTCCGCTCTGGTGGTTGTGCCTGCTTTGACTTTTTAAAGTTCTAGCGTTGCTTTTGTTGGATAACCTTCTTCCCTTTCAGTGATGAACGAGTGACAATACCTTATAACATGAAATCAAAGAGGTTAACCACTGCATGATAATGGAAATTGGAGAAAGAGAGAAGTATGCCACAGGAAATTCCACTGCTTAGATCTTGGTCAGAGCCCTCTGGCCGTCTCCCAACCATTCTACTAGTAATTTGATGCGGCAGTGTGACCATTTTCTCGATTCTTAGTTAAAATGTCACATGTTTTAGGTATCCTGCAATGGCATAGTCTAAAATTTGAAGGAAAAAAATTCATTTACAGTAATGGATACTGGAAAAAATGTGTTGATACAAGTTTGCCACTTTATTGAGTTTGAAAAGAAAATAAAGGTAGTTGGGAGTGGATATGTAGAGAACAACAAAGAATATCAATCCTATTTTTGTTCGCACCAGCATTTTGAATGTGGAGCTATATAATATGGGTTGGGAGGTTGTAAATGTGGATCTAATTTGAATGAAGTAGAAGTCATGTCTCTTACACTAGTCTTTGCTGGAAGGAACAATATGGAATAACTCACATTCACTTTAATAAAAAAACTAAAGGTGTTTTTATAAGCATGGATTTTTTGTTTGTTACTCATGAAGAACATTTATTTATGTGCAGAAAATAGAACGAATGAACCATCGTTACTGAACAAGAAAAACAATACTTCTATTGTTTTATGTATTCATGATTGTTTAAACCGTTCAAATTCGAAATCACCTTTATACTTTGTATATGAAATATATTGAATATTGGCATTTTAAGTTTGCAGAGTTTTACAGGTTTTATAAGCCATCAGAAAAGAACAATTGTTTTGAGTTAACAAAATGACAGAAGAATCGTTTTCAAGTATCCATGAATAGTTTAGACCTTTAAAACTGGAGAACTCCCTAAAACTCTACATAGTAATATGTTTAAATATGGAATGTTAAGTTTTAAGTTATGCAATAAATTTAAAGGTTGACAGCTAAAGTCTCATTCCAAAGCGATGAAAACGGCACAACTATCATTATAGTCATTCATCATTGCTCGAGCTGCAACGTTCAATCTAAAAATATCCATGTAGAAATATTTGCTGAAAATGTATTTTAAAGAGCAAAAATTGTGTTTTTAAAGGTGTGACTTGTTCCAACGGTGAAGATTGTTTCTTGCTTTTCCATCATAACCATTCATTTCTCCAATTTCATATAAATAGCTTTGTATCTCAGCATTAGGGAGTGAGCTCAAGCTATGCCTTTTTTGGTTTTTCTATGTAACTTTCCCTTCTCAGTTTTGTTTCACTGTAAGTTCTCCATGTGAGCATATTCTTTTTTGTAATTTGTGTATGGTGAGGGATATAGGTCGTTTTGGGATGATGTTTGTAATCGTCTTCTCATAAGAGGTTAGGGTGAAGGGTTAGGGCTCAAGTTCTCTGTCTCTGATCTTTAAATCTATTGTAAGGTATTGTAAACCGGTTTTTGTCTAGTGGATAGGAGCAGAAATCCCTTGTTGGGTCGCTCAATGGGAGGACTTAGCGATTTCCCTAAAAAGAAGTCGTGAACCTCTCGGGGCCTAATGGCCAAATCAATCTTGGTGTTCATCTTTCTGATTTACAATATTTTTCTTGTTTTCGAGTGTAAGAAGCAAGTCAATTATGGTCCTTCAATCCCTTTTTGTTGCAATAATTTAACGGCATCATGTCTTAATTCTCATTCCTTCATAAAAGTATAGTTTCGGCGTTTGTGATCCTTTATACGTAATGATACATGTTAAAATTTGTAAGCTCTTGCAAGCATTTTAAAGGATCACGACTGAATTGTCTGTCCTTATCAAGTATCCTTTTGAATATTAATGGTCATTTAAACCATTCAAAACATCAAATTAACTCTTTACTCTATATGTAACCATGTATGTTAAGTTTGTAATTTGTTGCAAACATTTTAAGGAATAACAACTAGATAGTCGTTGTTTCTTTAAAAAGTACCAATTATCATTTTGGGTATTCCTCATAATGTAAACCATTGTTTTCATCGAATTTACTTATTTATTCAATGTAGCGATGTGTATAATGGTGTATGTTCATTTTATGATTTGTTGCTAGCATTTTGAGAGATGTAGACTTACATAGCTGTTCCCTTCTAAAAAGTATAATTTCACCTCTTTTTTTTTTAAAATTTTTAAGTTCATTCAAAGTCTCAAATTATCTTATCTCCTCGTAAAAGGTAATATGCTTAACAACACGCTAAGCTTTGTAAATTGTTTCAAGCATTTTAGCAGAGAAGTGTTGTTCTTTCGTATCAAGTATTGTTTTGGGTATTCATCATTTAAACTGTTCTCTACACCAAATTAACTTATTTACTCAATGTGGCAATGAGTATAATAGTGCATTTTAAGTTTGTGATTGTTGCAAGTATCGTTCACCTATTTGTGAATGTTTAGGCCATTCAAAGAGTCAAATTTTCTTATCTCTCCACAAATGGTAATATAAATATGCTTAACAACACGCTAAACTTTGTAAGTTGTGTCAAGTATTTTAGGGATCATGACAGAAGTGTCGTTCCCTCGTATCAAGTATCATTTTTGGTATTTCTCATCATCTAAACCATTCTGTATATCGAGTTAATTGATTTATTACTCCACATAGTTATGTCCATAGTCATGGTAAGTTTGTGGTTTGTTGCAAGTGTTTTGAAAGTATCAATTTGCCTATTTGTGATTAATTAGATAATTCAAAGCATCAATCTATCGTATCGTTCTATAAAAGGTAATATGTTTAATGACATGCTAAATTTTTTAAGTTTTTTGCTCTTCCGATCTTTAATGGATCACGGTAGAAATGACATTCCTTCTTATCAAGTATCATTTTCATGATCGTTAAATCGTTGTCTATGCCAAATTGCATTATCTAACTTTAGATAGCGATGTATATAACAGTACATGTTAAGTTCATGGTTGCAAGCGTTTAGAGAAGAGCGTTTTGCCTATTTGAGATTGTTTAGACTATTCAAAATGTCAAATTATCTTATCACTCTATAAAGGCTAATATGCTTAATGACACACTTAGTTTTGTAAGTTGTTGGAAGCATTTTAACAATTTCATTTTGCGTATTTCTTACCATTTAAACCGTTTAACTTATTTTCTCTATGTAGTGATGTGTATAATGATGCATGCACCATTCGTGATTTTTTGCAAGCATTTTGAGAGATGCACGGCTATATAGTCATTTATTTGACAATTTGTAATTGTTTAGGCCACTCAAAGTTTCAAATTATCTTATCTTTCTATAGAAGGTCATACGCTTAGCGAAGCTCTAAGGTATGTAAATTGTTACAATTATTCTAATGGATCATGACAGAACTACCGTTCCTCCAGGTCAAGTATGATTTCGCGTATTCCTTACTATTTTAACTATTCTCTATATCGAGTTGGCTTTTTTTCCCTCCACGTAGCGATGTGGATAATGTTGGAATTGATGTTGGACTGGGTTTAATCAGGCCGAATTAATTATGAGATTAATTAATGGGAAATTTACATTTGGCACCCTATTTTTTCAATAAATTTTGTATCTACCTTAGAAATGTTTGAAAAAATAG
>CAVNYN010269543.1:29309-73278 GCA_963692815.1 Nyctanthes arbor-tristis
TTATCTTTCTATAGAAGGTCATACGCTTAGCGAAGCTCTAAGGTATGTAAATTGTTACAATTATTCTAATGGATCATGACAGAACTACCGTTCCTCCAGGTCAAGTATGATTTCGCGTATTCCTTACTATTTTAACTATTCTCTATATCGAGTTGGCTTTTTTTCCCTCCACGTAGCGATGTGGATAATGTTGGAATTGATGTTGGACTGGGTTTAATCAGGCCGAATTAATTATGAGATTAATTAATGGGAAATTTACATTTGGCACCCTATTTTTTCAATAAATTTTGTATCTACCTTAGAAATGTTTGCTTTGCAGATTTACACATAACTATTGCATTTTTGCCCCCCTTTTTCTAAGGGGTTTTTTTTTCTTTTTTGAATTTTTATCTTTTTTTAATTATCTAATATATTAAAATCATTTTCTAAACATTATCTTACGGTTCTTTTTTTAAATTATCAGCTAATATTTTCGTATATCATGTGATTGGTATCTGTTGCTGTATTTTTGAATTTAAAAAATGGACCTCTGCTTTTTATCCTGAATTAACATCGTTTTTTCGTTACATATTTTATTGAATTGACAATTTACTATTAATTAAATAACTAGGTTAAATATTAAACTAGGGGATATCTAGTAACTGTTCGAAGAAGGACTTCAATTTGTGTCTGCGTGTTTCTAGCGATTTGGGCTGAGGTTCTCCTTCTTGTTACTGATAGGTTGATTCCCATTGGTTGTTGTAGTCCGGTTCCCATTCTTTCTGTAATTTAGTGTTTTACTAGACGTTGGGCTGTGCGTCTTCATGGCATCACGTAGGGGTGGAAGAAGGTCGAGTGAGAGGAGCAATAATTGGGGCATAATCAGTGGTCTAGTGGAAGGAATAGAGGTTTCAAGGCTCAAAGGCAGAGGATTGTAACTAAAATTTCAATTCCTATTCCAGAATGCTATACGGTTAGTTCTTCTTGTACTTCCAGAAGCTGATTTTTTAGTTGTTTACATTTTTCATTTCATGTGGGGGGTTGCTAGGATGGGATTTAATAGGCATTAATGTCTGTTGATGTGGGTTGTTTGCTATCGTCAGTGTGCCAATTATGTCGATTTTGTTTCGGATTTTGATTGGTTTCTTCTGAGTTGTATTGCTGGTTGCATTTCTTTGTCACCCAGTTTTGTTTAGTGTTTTTGTTATTTGTTCCTATTTACATTGTTAAATCGGGGTAGTGCTATATATTTTTAACTACATTTCCCTAATTTTCATGTTTTATGCTTCTGGATTGGTATTATTGTCATGCATCTCGGTGGGCTGGGATTGTCCTATAGGAGGTCGTTGACACATTCATACTACGTAGTGATATTGCTTGATGATCAACATGTTGAGGGTGTAGTAGATTAGCGCACCCATACACCACAGATGCATATTCTTGCTTGTTACTGTATACCTTTCTTAATAAGCACTACTGTTTTGTCTGTTAGTTGTTAGGGTCATACCATCAATTAGTATTTATACAGTTGTGTTATTCAATAGGTTAAGTTATGTGTGTGTTCCTGATAGGGATGCTGCGGTATATTCATCCTTAAATATGCCGAGTACATTTATCTGAAGAAACTGGATGAGATGTCTCAACCATTTGATACGGTGACTTGCCAGAAGAGCATAGCTGTACAACTATACAAGTTTGCAACAGAGCAACCTGAAATAAAGTTACAGACCCCCTGAAGTAGTCATCGTCCTAGTTAACTAAAATTTTGATTTTGTAGGGTTCAACCTGTCTATAAGATGTCTATTTTGCTACCTATAGGATCGAGATTGTTAGGATACACTAGTGCCTCTTTAACACTTCCCCTTAGTGCAGTTTTTTATCTGTTTAATTCTGCTCCAGATGCTTTTGATTATTAATGTATTGTTATTGTGACATTGCCACAGTTTTGCTGCTAATAAATGGTTTAAGTTCTTTCGTATAATTGTTTTTTAGATTACTTACTATATAGAGATGTGTATTCATTAGCTAGCTTCTTATGTGCATGAGTGTTACATGTCTGTACATTGGAATGCAACTATTCTTTGATTGGGTGGTTTGTATCTGAGTTGGCATTATTGTCACACATCTTGGTGGGCTGGGATTGTCCTATAGGAGGTGGTTGACACATTGATACTATGTAGTGATATTGCTTGATGATACAACATGTTGAGGGGGTAGTTGATTAGCATGCCCATACACCACAAATGCATATTCAAAAAAGCCCTTCATGCCCATACACTACTATTTTGTCTATTAGTTTTTAGGGTCGATCCCATCAATTAGTATTTATGCAGTTGTGTTATTCAATATGTTAAGGTTTATGTGTGTTTGTTCCTAATAGGGATGACTGCGGTATATTCATTATTAAATATGCCGAGTACATTTATCACAAGAAACTAGACGAGATGTCTCAATCATTTGATATGGTGACTTGCCAAAAGAGCATGGCTATACAACTGTACAAGTCTGCAACAGAGCAACCTAAAATAAAGTTACATCTATCCCTCCGAAGTAGTAAGAGTCCTAGTTAACTTAAATTTTGATTTTGTAGGGTTCAACCTGTCTATAAAATGTCTATTTTGCTACCTGTATGATCTGGATTGTTGGAATACACTAGTGCCTCTTTAACACTTTCTTTTAGTGTAGGTTTTTTATCTGTTTAATTCTATTCTGGATGCTTTTGATTATTAATGTATGGTTATTGTGACATTGCTAGAGTTTTGTTGCTAATAAATGGTTTAGTTCTTTCGTATAATTGTTTTTTAGATTACTTACTATATAGAGATGTGTATTCATTAGCTAGCTTCTTATGTGTACGAGTGTTACATATTTATATGATGGAGTACAACTATTCTTTGATTGGGTGGTTTGTATCGGTCAGCTGATACGTAGAAGTTTGCCTGCTTCAATGCAGAGTTCTATTATGTCATATTGACGAACTCATCTAATTGTCAGTTGATGATCTTGCTTGATTTAGTTGTCTGGTTCGTTTAGCCGATACAGCCTGCTATTGCATATTAAGTTTATACTAGTATTTGCCTCCATTGTTTTGTTGCGGATGTATAATTATTAACTCTTACAGACGTATCAATGCAAGTATAGGACCAAGTTATATATTAGGTCTTCTAGTTTACTCTCCATGTAAGATATTGTGTCAAAAAGTGCTTGAGTGTTTTCTAAGCACCTCAATCTATACCAATTCCTAGTTTAAGGGAGTTCTGCTCTCGTGGTTTGTGGCTTGGGTTGTATTATTTTTGTAATCAATGCTTACAAAATGGTTGCACTCGAATGGCAGTCTTGATTCAATTTTTGTATCTAATGTATTTGTGTAAACCAGGACATTTATAGAAGACATCATAGTTATGTGTATCATTTTGGCTACATCTATTAGAATTAAAATTGAAAGCACATAATTAACACATAATTCCAGTAATATGTTAAACAATCAATTCAACCAAATGAGCCTAAATGTAAATGTCAAGGCATTTCACAGTCATACGCTTAATGTCTAAAATATCCATGCATTCATGTCCTTATTCCCTAATTAATGCATGATTTTGCAACAATTAAAAAAGAAGCTTCAAGCCTGTATTTTAATACAAAAGAGTGGTTGTTCGACTAGATGTGCAACACATTGCTGATACGTTCGATCAAGTCATGATACGAACAGTTGGGGGGATCAAGATTCCTAATGCTTGGTGATCAGTGTATTTTCTTGATGCGTCCCATGAGCCACTGTAGTAAATCATGACTCGTATCATCTTACTACTGTTTGGGAGCTTATGGAGCTACTGTAATCATGAGGCAAAACGATTGCACATGTTACTTTTGCATTATTGGTTTCCTAAATTAGTTTTTCAAACATTGTAAAGTGGCCATAAATTATTCTTTCAAAATGCAATTGAGGTGTTTTAGCAGATTACATGCTTATAGACATATTAGCCAAGGTACCTTGTTAAAGCGTGAGGCACCATATGAGAAGACATCAACATGCTAAACCATAGAACATTAAGCATTACATACTAAATGGTGTATGCTGTTGCAATGACTACAACAAGGCAAATATACACTGATCACTCCATGATATTTCACTATTCTTTGTCCTGTCTATTCAAACAATGTGACAATCTTTATTTCAAGCTTACATCAATACTTTCTATTCTTTACTATTGAGGTATTAACATCAAGAATTCTAAGCATCTACGTCTCACATGCTATCCTACCAATTGTCTTGTTTATAGGTAGAAGAAAAATATAAATTATCCTAACAAGTGCATACCATGATTGTAAAGATTTTAAAGTATGGCCTTTCCAGAAAAATTATTCTGCTCCATTTACACCATATAGTTATATATAGTATTATGTCATAGAAGTCAAAATTTGGTTACTGATTGAGTGCTATAGGCTTCATTTTAATGGTTCAAAATGATTAGTAATCATGGAATAATTCAACAATTTTAAAGATGGAAGGGAACTTGATACTACAACATACCTTGAGGCTGAGTGATGAAGAAGAGGGGCTACATGTTAATTTTTCTTCAAAGAGATGAGTTGACATTAATTGTGTATCAGAATTTTCAATTCTGATATCCAATCCCTTCATGTATATATAATAGTATTTGAATTGGCCAGATGGATTTTCAAATTCATTGGATTTTGAAATGTGAGTTGATAATGCGTGTGATCCCAACAAATTTGATCTTATGTCTAACTGCATTCGGTTAATTTATTATATCCAAGGATGTTTGTGGATTAATTAATAATTGTAATTTTTTTTGGGGTTCTATAATCTGTTATGAACAATAGGTTGCCTATTCTTGAGAATGAAAGGTGTATTTACGCTATTTGTTCATTCTATGGTGTATTGCTGACTGTCTAGTCTAGTTTTGACCCATTTACCTAAAGCCCCATTAATTAATTGGACCTCTTAGTTGCCGGCCATGGAAACCCAAGTACGATTAGGGTTTTATATCCTACAACTATAAGTAGACATCTTGTATTTAGGGTTTAATAGAGAGATGATGGGGAAAATTCATATGACGAATTCTATAGGATGTGATCATGGATGTTCTGTCGACTTCTTGCTAGCACATGAAGTTGACAGAATGCTAAATATACTCTCATAAATCCACTTCTAATTGTTCGATGTTGTAGAGTTCCAAATTCATTCTTGCCGTCTAGATTACCGTGACAATTGGACAGCTGTGGTGACAAGCATTGTCCCAATGGTCAATTAGGATTTTCTATTCACAGCATTCATCAAGCAGGTATTTTTCTATCACAAATTCTTTTGAAGTGCAATGTCGATTCTAGGCATAGGAATTAGATATTTATTTAATTTCCGCTGTGCATATTTATTGTTCAATTCCTAACAGATAATGCTGTATCTTATGTTCATGATTTGCTGCAAGTGTTTTGAGAGATGCACAACTATATAATGTTCCTTATTCGCATGTACTATTTCCGGCTTTTGTGGCTGTTTAAAGACATGAGAACCATTATTCCATTACTTAATTCAACTAGAGTCATCATAGTGTAATGTATATTTTATTCATTATTATAAAGAAGTTGGGGAGTTCTATAATTCTTGTGCGGTTAAATTTATATACTGAATGAATAATTGTGATGTGTACAAGTATAATGAAACATGTACCATTACTCTTTATTCACTTGAAATCACAAATTGCGGGGTTATCTTTTTATGTTATTATGTTTATTTCATAAATTTTAAAGTACTTGAGATCGTTAACATCACCAATATTTTAAATGAGCATAATGATAGTTGAATCATGATGTGGATAAAGAACAAACTATGTATCGTTACCCCTTATTAACTCGAAAATCACAGATTTGCTCTAAATTCATTGTGCTCATTTCATTTATTTTCAAGAATCTAAGGATTAGCAAACACCTCCAATTGTTAAAGAAGCAAAACAACTATTGAAACGAGCATAATGACTGTTGAATCATGATGTCTATAAAGAATCGTGATGTACATAAAGAACAAACCATGTATTGTTGCCCCTTATTCGCTAGAAAATCACAGATTTGCTCTAAAAATTTTCTTTCATTGTGTTTATTTCAGTTATTTTCCAAAATCTAAGGGTTAGCAAACACCTCTAGCTGTTAATATGGTATCATATAGGATTCAACAGAAGATTGATCCACGACAAAAATTTTCAATGCATTTCCACTTTCTAGAAAGATCTTAATTGGAAAAAATTAAATAGAAAAAAATTAATTTCATACCACATAAAATTTCTCCAAAAAATTATTTAGAAAAAAAAAATTAAAGGATTAGCTTTCATACCAAACTTATAGTTCAGAACTGGTTTTTACATTCATCCTAGAGCTTAAGAGCTCATCTTAGGCTCTTGCTTTTTATATTTAGCCTAGAGCTTAAGAGGTCATTTTAGGCTTTTGTTTTTCTCATTTATCTTAGAGCTTAGGAGCTCATCTTAGGCCTTTGTTTTTCACATTTTGAATGATAAGGAGTTTGGCATTTTTTGTCGATGATATTTCCTCAAATGATCAACATTCCATGGGTAGGGTAATGGAACCCCGTTCAAATCTTCCAACTTATATACATTGTTGCCTAAATCTTTGATAAATTTATAAGGAAATTCCAAGCTTGGCCCCAAGCACCTTGTACTAGGTTCTTGATTAAACTGAAATATCGTTCTTAACACTAAATATCTGACCCCCAGTGACCTCATCCGTACTCCTTTGTTGAAATATTTGGCCATCTTTTGTTGGTGAGCTTGAACCGACAACTCTGTCTTAAGCCTGAGCTCTTCCAGTAGTCTATGTTGAGTGACAGCCTTTCCTGGTTTTGTATTGGGTCAAATAGCTCTATTATGTCGGTTGGAACTGAAAGTTCCACTAGTATTACACCTTCTATCCCATACGCTAAGGAAAAAAGGGGTTTTCCCGGTAGAGGTTCTACTTGTAGCTCGATCAGACCACAACACTGCAGGAAGTTCATCTACCGATGAACCTTTGAGCTTCTCTAGCTTGGTCTTGAGAACATGCTTAATAATTTTATTCTCGACTTGTCCATTCATCTATGGCCAATAGGTGTGGAAAAGAGTTTCTTAATTCCCCATTTGATACACAGGGTCCTTATGCGTTGGTTATCGAACTGCTTTCCATTGTCTGTGATGATGGCTTGTAGAAACCCAAGCCAATAGATAATGTTTTTCCAGAGGAAGTTGGGGGTCTTTTGCTCAGTTAACATGACCAAGGCCACCACTTTCATCCACTTGGTGAAGTAATCGATTACTACGATAGAAAATTTAGTTCCTCCCCTACCAATTGGCATGATTCTGATGAGGTCTATTCCCACTGAGCAAACAACCACTAACTACTCAGAGGACTGAGCTCATTCGTAGGTAGCCATATTAACAGGGTGAACCTTTGACACCTATCGCATTTAAAGCAGAGCTCTCTCGAGTTGTTCTTGACTAATGGCCAAAAGTGTCCTTGTCTAGCGGCTTTAAGGGCTAAAGTTCTCCATCCACAGTGGTTCCCACAAACACCCTCGTGTATTTCTCTTAGTTTTTGTAACCCCTAACCTCCCATCACATATCCGAGCAACAACTTGCTGAATCCTCTTTTATGTAATACTCCTACCAAAAACACGTAACTTGAGGCTCTTATCCAGAGTTGAAGAGCTTTGACCTTATTTTTTGGTAAGGTCCCTAGCTCCAAGTAGTTCTAATTTCACCCATGTATAATGCAACTTGGGAACTGAACACCAGGATGGGTTGATTTTTGGTGATTGCCAAGCTCTTCAGGTGACATGTGGAGATGCTGACCAAAGTGTCTACTCCTTCACTGGTGGAAAGCATGGCCAAAGCATCAACATGGCTATTCATCCATCATGGGACCTGACAGATGGTTATTTTGTCAAAATTTTTCAATTCTTCCTTCTTCTTATTTAGATAGGAGCTCATCCTTTCATCTTTGGCTTGATACGACTCGTGTACTTAATTTACGATGAGTTGTGAATCGCTATATACGATGAGTACCTTAATTCTAAGCTCTCTGGTATATCACAATCTAGTAATCAGGGCCTCGTATTCAGCTTTATTATTGAAAGCCTAGAAATCAAAGCACAGGGCCTGACAAAGTTCTTTCCCTCTTGGCCTAGGGAGGACTAATCCTACCCCAACCTCAGTTTGTGTTGAAGACCCATCGACGTAGAGCTCCACTTTTATGGGACCCAGTGTGTTCTTTGTGAGAAAATTTAGCTATGAAATCAACCATAACTTGTCCCTTGATGGAGATCCTGGGTCTGAACTCTAGGGCAAATTGGCTGAGCTCCAAGGCCCATTTTACTAATCGTTTTAAGGAATCTGGTTCAAGTTTTTGCCTTTTCTAGTTTAGAAAGGATAGGAGTTGAGTTGAGGTGCTCCATGATCTTCTCAAAAGCTTCCTGGAATTGTTCATTCCATACAAGCTCTTTCACCTTCTTTTATATCGTCAAAGATAGGCTTGCATATGTCTGTTAGCCTTGAGAAAAATCCTTGAGGGCTGCCACTCTCCTTGTGGGCCTCTGAACCTCTTTTACACTTCTTAGGGGCTAATTTCTAACAGAGCCTTTATTTTGTTGGGGTTGGCTTCAATCCCTCGGTGATTGACTATGAATCCCAAGAATTTTCTTGAATAAACCTGAAAGCACATTTTTTTTTGGTTTGGGTTTAGGTTAATATTGTAATCCCTCAAGATATTAGAAGTCTCCTCTAGGTGTTAGACATGGTCAATAGCTCTTAGACTTTTGACTAGCCTTTGGTCCACATATTAGAAGTCTCCTCTAGGTGTTAGACATGGTTAATAGCTCTTAGACTTTTGACTAGCCTTTGGTCCACGTATACTTCTATATTTTTTCCGATCTATTCTTTAAACATTTGGTTCACCAAACTTTGATAGGTTTTCCCAACATTTTTTAGTTCAAAGGGCATAACCTTATAACAATACAAACCTCGGTCTGTAATAAAGGTAGTATGCTCATGATCTGGCTCATATAAAGGGATTTGATTGTACTTTGAGTAGGCATTTATAAAGTGAAGGAGGAGCTCATGTCCTGTCGTGGCATCTACTAACTAATCTACTGAGGGCAAAGAAAAGTAGTCTCTAGAACATGCTTTATTCAGATCAGTAAAGTCTATACATACACGCTAGTCCCTATTGTTGTTCTTTACAAGTACTAGATTGGCTACCCAAGTAGGGCAATTTGAAATTCCAATCAAATCATTTTCTTTTAATCTATCTACCTACTTTTGTAGGGCTTCATATCATTCTGGATTAAGAGGCCTTCACTTTTGGACTATTGGCTTCATATTTGGACACACATTGAGCTTGTAACTAGCTTGGTTTGGTCGATTCCCAACAAATCCTTGTGACACCAAGTGAAGACAACCTCGTTATTTCTTAAAACTCTTTATCTTTTTCATCAGACAGAAGCTGGGATCCTATCTTGATGACCTTTTCATGCTTTGATGGGTAAAGTAGTTCATCAACCAGCTCTTCTGTGGTACCATACTAGACGATGTTTCAGCAGGGGGATCCAAATTGGACCCTTTAGTTTGTGGTTGGTCACCAACAGTATAAACCTCGATTTCCAATGTTCCTCCTGAATAGGGACGGGTAAAAAAGAGGTGTATCTAGATTCAACTAAGCTCTAGGCATAATTATGTCATACTATCTAGTTGCTAGCTAAGAGAATCGTATAGTTTCAATTCCATAGGGTGTTTAGAATTTCATAGCATAGTGAGATACAGATAGTACTACCTCCAGGTCATATAAAAAAGGCCTTTCCATTATAATATTGTAGTTGGTTAGACGATCACCAAAAATTCAGAGATCCCCGCCTTATTTGGGGAGCCTCACCGACCTGGACTGGTAAGACAATCATTCTTCTGGGTTGTATAGTTTCTCCACTTAATTCAACGATGGGTGTGGCCATGGACTTTACATATTTCTCTTCAATCCCCATCTTATCAAGTGTCCGCAAGAAAAGTATGTTGTTTGATGCCCATATTTCTGTTAAAGTCTTGTGAACCTCCACTCCTGATACATTTAGAGTGGTCACTAATTGATCATTGTGATCGTGGTGTAGGAGAGCTACTTCCTCCCTCCTAAATTTGAGATATTCTTCTCTTTCATTATGAGACAAAAAGGAGTGCCTGAGATCCCATTCATATGACAGTTATATGCCTTCCTTGGATGCTTTCACTGGGATCTCTTCGAGTGTCCCCATACTTGGCTTTCCCTAGCCTCAGGCATTGGTTCTCTATGGGGGCGAGCCACCACCCAGCATCCGAAGGTACAGATTGAGGGTCATTCCTCTAGACAAGAATTCCTAAAGATATTTGCACTCAACAGTATCATGGCCTACCGACTTGTGGCAGCGATAGTACCTACTTTGATCTAACATAAAAGATTATGCTTCAAGGTATTCGATTTTTGGAGGACATTCTGATCCTTTGCTTGCAAATAGATTCCTTCTAGCGATGTATTGAGGTCATGGTATGAGGTATATTTTCCTTCTAAAGGTCATGGCTTTGTTGGCTCCTTCTCCTTTCTCTCGTATGATGGTTTGGCGTCCCTCCTGCCTTCAGACTATACTTTTTGTTCTACTGCATATTTTTTGTCAGTTATGGCTTTTTTTGCTCTTCCGATCTCTTTCAGCTCGATCAAGAAGTCATTTTAGGACCGAGGTCCTTTTTTGTGAACAGGCCATTAGAATCGTGAGTCTGTTCTGAAATCTGACATTACAGCTAGGATGGCAGCATTATCGGATATCTTATCTATCTCTATGATTTGTTTGTTGAACCAATCAGTATAGTCTCTTCAAGCTCTCCATGGCCCTTTTTTTACACTAACCGGTCTCTCGTTTGGTGTGCTTCGAGATCTGGCCCCTACAGACTAGGAAGTGAAGATCTATGCGAGCTCCTTCTATAACCTTATGGAGTTTGGAGGTAACTTTTGTACCATTTACTCGGTTTATCTCCTAAGGCCAAGGGGAAAGCTCAGCACATAATTGCCTTGGACGCCCCTTGGAGTTCTCTACTCAAGCCACATTCCAATGCAAGTAAGCCAAGGATCAATGGTTCCGTCATAGCCATTTCCTATTAAGGTTTTGATTCATCTTGGAGGCAAATCAAATTTCAGAATATAGAGGAATTTCCAATAGGGAAGGCCGCCCTTATGGGGCTAAATTCCCTATTGGTAGGTCTTTCTAGGCTTTCTTATTCCAGTTTGGAAAACCAATTCTGGAGACCATCTAGTTGAGGTAATTGTTCTGTTATCAATTTTGCTTGTGTGGAGGCAAGCCCCACTGTTACGTGCAATCTCCAGATTTTCCTGGTGTTTTGGCCACCAAGTTTGTCAAAAACATTACTAGTCCTCTTGGAAGAGTTGCTTCCTTCATTGTCAATATTGTTGAGCCTCAATGCTTTTCTAACAGGTCAGACTCAGTAGGCTAATGTGCATTTTCCATAAGAAGTTAAGTTCTTTTACTGTTTCAACCCATTGTTACTTCGAGGACATATGATTGTGGGTTTCCACCACCGGTTTGGCTTGGACCAGCTTGTTGGTTAAAGCCGATGATGGTAGGCGCTGGAGCTAGGGCCTATTGGAATCTGCTGAAAATGGTGGCCAAGTTTCCTATGATGTTTTTAAACTCATTTATGACTACTCCAATCCCGTAGAGTGGGACTGCTATGTCTATTGCTTCCCTAGGAGTTGATACACTTTCTTAATTTATTTTGTGATAAATTTTTTTTTTTTTTGGTGATGGGCTTTTGTGTTTGCATTTTCCCAAAGATGGCACAAAATTTTGATGAATGATCAACACCTATTATAATTTCTGTGATGTAAATAGATGGAGAGTAGGAAGGAATTGATTTTGTAGAAAATGGCTTTTTGAGTTATATAGTAGAAAGAAGTATTTTCCTTTGTTTCTTGTGTGTTTCAAATAAGCTACATTGCTCCTTATATAATAAAACGAGCAAGTGACACTGTAAGATGTCTAATGAGTAGAGAATCAAATCATAGTCGAGCTAATAAGCTTATAAGCATTCTATTCCTAGCATAAGAAAATTCTCTAATCTCTTATTGGTTGGGGGTGATCAGCACCGTTTGTTTAATTAATGTGATGGGCCCTAGGCCACAAGGTGCTAACCTGACAAGTTGCATCCATTGGCTGGACGAGTCGGCAAAGAATCTTCTAGCTCTGCAATGGCAGCAGATGATAACTTCATCCCTGCCATATGTAATGATTATGTCAGAAGGAGATATGTAGCTCTTTAGGACAACTCTCTAACATTCTTCAAGTTCAAATATTGGTACCAAGCTCTTTCAGCTTGGTGTTAGTTATCAGCAGCTCACCTATTGTTTATTTTAAGCAATGATGAGATTGGGCACCAACAAGACTTGATAGGAATAATTTCTTACTCTGGAAAGACATGCTTATGCCCATCATAAAAGGATATAATCTTGAAGGTTTTCAAAGTTGTGTCTCTAGAATATCGTGTTGTTTAAAATGCTAGGAATCAAAGTGAACAAAATGCTACTACTTCAGTTGAGTTGTTTCAGAATCCTATATACTAAAATTGGGTAACAACCGATGAGCCACTCATGGGTTGGTTATATTCAGCTGTCACACTCGGGATGGTTGTGAAAGTAATGGAAGCAGCCACCTCAAAGAAGCTTCGAGATTCTATAGAGCAATGTCATGGGATAATGAATGATTCCAGGATTATTTTCCTGACTGTGAACTTTAGAAGGCAAGAAAAGGAAATGAAAGCATGGATCGGTAGCTCACAATTATAAAGCAGATAGTTGATAATTTGCATATAGCTGGCAAGGTTGTACTATAATAAGATCTTGTAACTCAAGTTTTGTCTGGATTGGATCATACACACCTATAGTGGTGCAATTGCTTGCAAAAGTCTATTTGATGCTTTGAGCTTCAATTTGCTCTCGTGACTTTTGAGAGCATATTAGAGCACTTGCATGTAGTAAGAAATGGAGTTGGCTCTATCAATCTGGTTAATTCTAATTATAATCAGGCTCAAAGTGTGTATTCCAGCTCCAGAAAGGGTAGATCTAGATAGAGAGATTCCTATTCTAGGGGAAGAGGCATAAATAGAACATGTTGAGCAACAATTATGAGATTAATGTGGCAATGAAGAGAATAATTGTTCATAATTATGTGGCAATGAAGAGATTAATTATGTGATCTAGTGACATCCAAGTTGACTTCTCATCCCGAAAATTCTAATCCTTCATAATGTTCCCAAAAAAAACAGTCATTTTAATAATTGTTTTATATCTTTTATTTCAAAGTAATCAATGATTGAGAGTTAATAGGTAGATTAACGTTTTAGAATTTGTTTTATTTTGCGAATTTATAGTGGGTTCAAAATTCAAATTTAAAACTAATTAATATTGATTTTAGTAGTTTATTAAAAATGATGAGTAGCACAAAATATTATTAAAAATTAGTATGAAATTTTAACTAATATAATTAACACACTTGAACACATCACTATATATAAGGGGGAATGTTTGTAAAAAGTTAACAAAAATTTAAATGGACAAAAAGTGACTAAAAAGTTAAAACAATAGTTATTTAACATGTATTGCACATTGACTGGCATGATAAATATATTCTCATTCAAGATATTATATATTATAATTTATATAAATATATTTGAAATGTGAAATACTTTTTATGTAAGGTTAAAATGTTATAGAACATATTTTTAACTTGGAGTTGGCTTTTGCAACTAAAACAGTTACATTTTGCACCATAAAAATTAATGTTAGAATTTTAAATCAACCTATTTG
Source organism: Nyctanthes arbor-tristis (assembly GCA_963692815.1). Lineage (NCBI taxonomy): Eukaryota > Viridiplantae > Streptophyta > Magnoliopsida > Lamiales > Oleaceae > Nyctanthes > Nyctanthes arbor-tristis. The sequence goes on from CAVNYN010269543.1 coordinate 43,185, forward strand.
TATTTTTGCAATTTTTAGCAAGGTATTTTTTAAAGAACGGAACTTATGTGCTCCATTTTTAATTGAATGATCTAAAATCTTTTATCAATGTATTGTTCTCAATTAATTGGTTGGGAAAAAAACATATATACAGCTCTCATTTTCTTCTTTCCATCAATGACTCTACAGAAGTTAGAAGAAAATAATACGAGTAAAAAAAAAAAAAGCAAATTAAAGAGAGGAGAAATTTGGAAATAAATATAATTGAAACTTATACATAAAATGAACTTGACTCTAAATCTTTGAATAGAAATGTTGATGGCAAAATCCAAGATTTTAATTCCAACAAATTAAATCATTTCTTATCCGTCATTTTTAACTAATAGATAGATTAAGGTTTACAATTTGCTCGATTTACTTGCATCGTGATGAATTTATAGTGGTTTAAATTTAAGATTTCAAGCTAAATAATATTAATTTTAATAGTTTAAAAATGTGTATAACGAAATAAAACGAAAATTATGCTAGTTGTTTTCGGGTAAGCAACAAAAGGAGTTCTAGCCAATAAATTTTTATGTTAGTATAAATTTAAAAAGTTAGTATAGCTTTTTTTTGGGGGAAATTTTTTATATTAATCTACTTGTACAGATGAATGCACAAATACGTTCATAGAAAAGATGCGAAATTACAATTTTATCTCATATTACGCTCTAAAAGAAAGAGAAAATATGTAGTTAAAATTATAATTTTACTCCAAATCTGTAAATCCATTCGTACACTCATCTATACGTGTAGCATTACTCAAAAATTTTTAGGATTTTACTTTTAAGTAAAAAAAAGCACAAAAAATTTGTATCATTATGTGGGCATTTAGTTTTAACATGCTTGAAGACTTTACTATTACATAAATAAATGGGGAACGTGTGTCAAAATTAACAAATACTTCATGCATCCCTCAAAGATCCTCCCTTTTCATTTTTCTTACAGCATTAAATATAATTAGTGTTGTTGAAAATGTACATTTTAAGAATATATTTCATAATATACCTTTTGATTTATTTAATATTGCACTCTAGATATTCTTTATATTAATTATGATGCATAACAAATATAGATATTTTAGAAAACTAAAAGGTTAAATACAGAAAGGAGTATATAATTTAGGATAGATAAAAATGGATTAGGGGAATACCTTTTTGGGACAGAGGGAGTAAATAAATAAACAAAAAGTCAACAAAAAAATTAATACAATTAAATTTGCAAAAAAGTAACCAAAAACTTAATCACTATTAAATTGAAAATTGTAACAAAAGATTAATGCAATTAACATATTTGAAAACATTTAATTATATGGTCAAAATGGGCATTAATAAAATGCAATAAACAATAAAATAAAATTAGATCCAAGGAATATACACTACTACAGATTTTGACAAAAAAGGTCAATACATGTCGGTTTGTGAAAAAAAACGATGCGTAAACACAATGCGGTGGCATTTTTAAAATTAATTGTATTAGTATACACGTCGATTCCTAAAAGGAACCGACATGTATGATGCAAAAAAACTATAGGTATCGCTTGCCAACTGACAACCAAAGCCTATATTTTACAATACATGTCGGTTCTTAAGAGGAACCGATGTGTATTTCCTAATAGGCGTCGGTTCCTTAATAGGAATCGACGCCCATTGTCTTAAGGAAACTTTAATTATGTGCCAGTGACTTTATGCATAAGGTAAAGTCTTGCCAGCCATTTTAAAAGGTGAGTTTGTCTACCATATACTCTTCTTTTGTTGACTTTTTGCATCATTGCATGTGGTCCCGTGCTTGGAAATGCATTTCACTTTGATTTTCTCTTCTTTTAGCTGGTCGTATTCATCATTTCCATTTCATAAACTTCTCTGTGCAAGTCACTTCTGTAAGCTTGCATTTAACCTCAGCTTCAATTTCCACCAGGTCAGTTTCAAAGCCCACTTTTAACCTTCCGAGAATGCAAATGAAGCCTTTCCATCTGCTATATCCCCAACATAATGAAGCCTTCCAAGAATTTCCACCACGTAATTATAACACCTAAAGCTAACAAATGAAGCCTTTCCATCTGCTATATCCCTCCCCAATATGTTCTTCAAAATTGTGTGCTCCTTGCCACAGGGGATGGGATCTTCAATAGTAGTTGACCCATCAGGCAGAGTCACCTTCAAGAACAATTTGGGTTCATGTTTGTGGGTGTTTTGGTATGTTTGGATTCCTCTAATTCTACTCATTTTCAAGGATTTTGGTCATTTTCGTGAGCGAAAGACAAAAGCTGAAAAAAGGCAGGAAGGTTTTATTAGCTGGTAAACCAGCCAATGGTGTTTGGAAAAGGAGAGAATGCAGCTGCCAGAATCTGAACTCCTTCCAGCAATAGTTGAAATAATCGACAACATGTGAAACCTTTTCTTTTTTTCTTTTTTTTAATCTAAGGTTAATTTCTACTGTTATTTTTGTTCTTGGTGATTTGGATATATGCTTTCGCTGATGTATATCAGCTAGATTAGCGACTCTGACCTGACTAATGAATGCATTTATTCTTGAATTTGAACTTTGAATTTTTGAATTTTGAATTTGACGCAGATCTAGAGAAGAAGAACAAGAAAAGGGAAAAAAAAGAAAAAAGAAAAAGAGAAATAGGCGTCAGTTGTAAAGGAGGAACCGACGCCTATTGTCTATTTTATTTATTTTTTAAATTGGCTTTAGGCATATGTCAACCGACGCCTATTGTTACCTTCAGGCGTCGGCCAACAACCAACACGCATATCTTTACAATACGCGTCCCTGATATAAGCGTCGTTGTCAAAACCAATGTGTATGCGTCATTAAAACTGACACCTATTGTGCTTTTCTGTATTAGTGATATCCACAAAAACGTAATTGATCTATAAATATATTTATTAGGTTATAATAATTATAGTTAGGTAAAGTATGAATGACTTCCATTTAATTCGAATTCACCATTAATTCGTATTTGTCTATACATTCAGATGTTTTATAAGAATCATATGGTAAGAACAAAATGGATAAACAAAAGTCATGAAAAAATGATGAAGAAAAATTAAGGAACAAATAACACAAAATTAAGAATAATGTTGAAACAACCATGTAATATCATGATTATATATGTATATGTTTATATATAATAATAAATAGAATTAAGTTGCATGTTAGTTAAAATGATTGCATCATATTAAATGACCAATTAATTTACATATATACATACATACAATAAAACATTAACGATAATTAATAACTATTGGCATTTTTAGAAATTGAAAAATGGTAGGGATAGAAGTGGAAATCTAATATTTTACAGTCATCCCTCCTTTTATATACTAGTGATTTATATGTTCTTTTGATAGTGACTTGCATTCTTAGTTATAACTTTGTATTACTATTTAGATGATATATTCATGGTTATTATCTGTTGTGATTTTGGTAACACTAACTTGCTTTTGTTTTTATATATGCAGGTACGAACGTAGTGCGCTGACAGTGATGGCCGACAATTCAAGGGCATTTGATTTATCGTCTACCAGCACAAAGCGGACTTGAGGTACAACCACTTGCAAGAAGATGAAGAAGCAAGATAAGACAAAAACGATAGAATTTGATGAGCTTGACAAGCCGATAGGGAAGTGATGGATAAATTCAAGTATTACCTGGGGAATTTGGCTCTAACTCATGTTGATATAAACATTAATGATTGGAAGAGAATCGATAAACGCCTTAAGAACACGATTTGTGAAGATGCCAAGGTATCAAATTACTTCATCGTAGTTAAGTAATATCTAATAATATAGTTTATGTTATTTATAACATCACATAATATTGTTGTCTCGCAAAACGAGTTCAATATAAACAATGACGACATGAAAAAGGCTATATTGAAAGTTGCGAGTATGAGATGGAAAGACTTCAATACTTTGATGGTGCGCAATTTTACCAGGAAGAAGCATTACAAATACGAATCTCCTTGTCAGCTTTATGGTTTCTTGAAGGAAGCGCAGTGGGAACTATTCAAGGAGTGTTAGATTGAGGAGTTTAAGGTATATTAATGGTATAATTTTATTATTTTCTTATCTCTAAGTAAAAAACTAGAATCATGTGATGACTTGTCTTTTAGGAGAAAAGTGAGAAGGCAAAGGAAAGTCAAATGCATAATGAGCATCCGCACTTTCTAGGCTCTACTGGTTATGTAGGGATGAGGCCTAAGTGGCTTGTCGCAGACCTACTATCTTCCTCCTCCTCTTATGGGTCATTTAGCTTGACCCTTCTGACCGATGATCACAGTTTAGATTGAGTTTGAGTAAGGACAAAGAAGATGGAAGATGAGAGTTATTACATTCCAAACGAGAAAACCATAAGGGTGCATGAGAAAATTGTAAGTATAGGTTTTCAAATTTTCATACTTTTAGTTAATTAACCTTCACTGAAGTATTTATATTTAGTTTTCATTTTTCTTTTTTAATAGAAAGAAAAACACATGGAGGCAGTCAAAGGACATTTATCTTAAAAAGACACCACGATATCTGGTCAGGGGCACTTGGCAAGGAGGAGCATCTAGCTCGAGTGAGGGGATATGGTGTATACATTGTTGTGAGGAACATTTATAGCCGACCTGACGAAACTGTTAGAGGACCGAGTGGGTCATTTTACTAGATGATATTAGACAAATGATCGCATCGGAGGTGGAGGTTAGCATCGCTAAGCAGGTCAAGAAATAGACTATTGTAGAGATGCAAGCCTAGCTCGACATGATGCAGTCACAGTTGTATCTGTCTTCCAACACCTCCACATGAAAATACCCGTAGAATTTTATAGTGAGGCGGCGGCTAGTCTATGCATTTGACCACTAACTCGTAGTAGTTGCTACTCGATCGATAAAGAGCCACATCATGGCGTTGAGGTATTTAGCATAAAATTATTTACTTTTTAAATGTATTGACTTCATTTTAATAATTTGAACTAACGTTAATTTTCACTCTCGTAGAATAATAGAATCTAACTCCTTGTCGTCTCGCCATAATTTCTAACAGCCAAACTGAAATTATGGTGAGAGGGATAGTTTTCCCATCTGAGCCTGAGAATATGGTGCACCATCAACAACTCATGTCTGGTCATGCTAAAGTGTCAATCGACTGGTGAGGTAGTTGATGATGCAAGAACATTACATCTTCTCATGCCATCTTTATACCATGCCAACATTGGGGATGCTAACGGAAGCTTCACTCAATGATCCCCCACACATTTAGTGTTTTTAGGAGAGGTAATAATTTTAAGTTATATAAAAAAAAGCTTCTTTGCTACCGTTAAGTTTGTGTTACACGTATTATAATAGTAAATAATTACTTATTGCAAAAAGGCGTACCCAAGCAAGCGGTAGCTACGGATTAAGGTAAAAAGGTCTGTAGTACTAAAATGTCATCCACATGACGATGTAATCTTATTGACAATGCAATGTACTAGTCTTTGAGTTCCAATTGCAAGAAATTGCACGTCTAACCATTGAATTACCTAGCAATATGGATTTCTTTGAAGTGTTGATGGATTGGGATGTGTTTCAGCATCCGAAGGACAATGAGGCAGAAATTTTTGTTTCAATGAAGGACATCACTGACTTGCTCATAATGGGATGGCTGAACATAGATATCTTGCAAATATTCCAAATGTGAGACTTTCTACCACATACTTACTATTTTCATATAAATTTTCATTTGAATTTTAATTTTTGGTATAATGCATTTCCGGTTCCTCCATCGGTTGAGCCAACAATTTCAAATTAAGTCAATCAAGTTTATGCAACCAGTGCAGATCGCGGCGGTTAATTTGCCTCGATGAGCCCTAATAGTCTCTCGTACTTGGCAAGCACGATGAAAAAATTGGAGTCCAAGAAGTACGTTCTAGCACTGTTCTACTAGGAGTAAGACCATTATTGCTATTTATCTATTTTTTTTCTTTTGCTTAATTTTAATTATTTGTGATTAAAATGCAAACTTACATGTTTATAAAATGAGCAACCAGTGGCTGCTGTTTGTGATTTCTATTGAGAAGACTTGGATTCCTTGGAGACCGAGCACACATTAGAAATCAAGCCGGCCTTAAATATGTAAGGAATTATAATGAATATTACATAATAAATTTTTCGTGTAAGTTTGATTTTTATTAACTTGTTCATATTGAAACTTTACGACATGTAGAACATATTGGGCGTATGAGGCTAGACGAGTACGTGGCAATGTGACATGGAAACCAGTTAAGGTATGAAAAATAAATTTTAAAAGTTTTAATAACTTTCTAAGTTTCAAATTTTATTTGTTAGATCACTAATATTAATTTTCAATTCTTTGGAAATTTTAATGCCCTCAAAAATTGGGATCTAACAAATGTGGTCATTGTGTGATGAAAAATATGTACGAAATAGTCACACTATATGCCAGTAATTCAGAAACGTTAGACAATGTATAAATATTTATTGAAAACTAAGAATTGTCTATGGGCATTTTTATTTCTGCTTATTTGCGACAGGCATTTGAAGTTGGATCATATCGCCAAGATAGCATCGATGAGGTCCGAGATCTATGGGCAAAAAACTTTATCAACAATTGTATGTAATTTTTAGTTTTTTTATTTTTTTAATATGGTTTGGTGTTACTTATGGATGGGAGCTTTTTTTAATGAAAACATGTATTATATGCATGTAGATTCCAATGGTTTAGAGTTATTTATGGATTACATTATCATTAATGTTTGAAGTAATATTTTTGTAGTTATTAGTTATGATTTGATATTGATTTATACCATGTCAGTTATGATAGTTTAGATTGTATGTAATTTACTAGTGGTGGTGCTATATGTAGTTTACTGTAAATTGTACATTTGCTGTTTCTTTTGCAATGTCACCGACAATAGCTATTGCTGTGACACTACAAAAGAAAACAACCAATAATGACTGACGCGTAGTGGTCAATTATAGGCGCCAATTGTAGCTTTTGAACTGGCACCCAAACTACTTATACGCGTCGCCAAATGACGCGTATAGTCTTCACTATTTGCGTCGATGCCAAACACATTGGCTTCAAAACCAATGCGTATTTAACATAGTAACTGATGCCTACGAAGTTATTCTATAGTAGTGTCACTTGAGATATTCCTGTCTACACTTATCTACTCGGAATGGCAGAAATCAAAAAGAAAGCATAGACACATTACAGAAATAGGCTTACATTCTTAGCACAAGCCAAAATACTACGTAGTTATTGGTGAGAAGCTTTTCATACTGCCACTTTTATCATTAATAGACTACCGATATCAGTTCAAGAAAAATCACCCTTTGAACTTTTGTAAAAAAAATCTGTTGACTATTATAATGCCTTAAAAATCTTTGGTTGCAGTTGTTATCCTTGTATTTGGCCTTACAAGTTCAACTTTCAGTCAACTAAATGCACATTTCTTGGTTACAGTAATTCACTGTTGGCGCACAATCACACTAGCTAAAATTTAAATAGTGAAATGTTGTATTGGAAAGTAACAAAGGAAAATAGTATCTGGACACAGTTTGGAAGAGCGCTATTACTCTTTTCATAACATGCCGAGTAAGTGGCAGTTGTAAAACGTTTAATCTTTAGGGAATAGCATCATATCCAAGCTAATAGGCTCATAAGTACCCTACTTCTAGCTTCAAAATATTCCTTCACTTCCTATTGGTTAAAAGGGGCAGCACTACTTGTTCATTTAATGCTATGCGCCCTTAGGCCACGAGGTGCCAACCTGACGAGATATTCTCATTGGCTGGACTAGTCGGTAAAGAATCTCTCAGCTCTACAATGGCGGTAGATGATAAGGTGGCCACATGTAATGATCAGCCAGATTGAGATTCGCTTTTGTAATGATTATGTTGGAAGGAGATCTGCAACATTTTAGGTTTGTACTTTGGTATGCTTAAGAGCTCAGATGTATGCTTTGAAAACTTTTAGCTTGGTTCTTAGTACCATTAACTCACCCATCAAGGCTTTCATCTTGTGATGAGGTCAGGCACCATTATTTGCCCTTTAAAATGATGCTTTTGATTTGCGAAGGCTTAGTTTTTACCTCTTTTACACTATCTGACCTTCGTTGTTTTCTAGAATTTTCATTATATAACCAATCCTAAGTTTTCTCAGAATTTAACTAGTTTGGCAAAAAAACTAGCCGTTGTTTCCTCGTTGTACACGGAACTCTCCTTCTCATATAAATTAGACTTCTTATATAAATCTCATAGTGATATCACCTTTCACCACCTTTAAAGAGCTTTGTTTCCTTTAATTCTTCGAAAGAAATCTTCTATCTTTTATCCCCTCATTAAACTTTTTTCGATGGCTTTCTCTAACATTTCTGTCATGGTCGATGTTTCCTTTTCTGTTAATCCCAATGAATTTGACCAAGATAGAGATGGGAGTTGGATGAGCAAGACCATCCCTTCTTATGTTACAAATGAGATGGTTTAATAATACTAGAAGGGTGAATACCATGTCCTTGCAAATATTGAATTCTTCATCCCTGAACCCGAAGACAAAGCTTACAATCCTCTGACAGACAAACGGCGTACGCCGGTTTTAGACTTCCCCTCCAGCCCTCTCATCCGCCAGCTGCTCAATGAATAGGGCTTGCCCATTCTCAAATTTAGCCCAATAGCTGGAGCTTAATTCTGGCTACCAGCGTGCTTTGGGACGATAAGGGTTACAATCATATGATTTCAGACATCCTTTCAATTTATCAGGTAAAGGAGAGCCCGTCAGATATGACAGGATGGTATTTATATAGCTACCAGACCTAACTGCAACTTTATCACTCATGTCCCATGTTTTACAGAAGATTACAAATAGTAGTTTTTTTTCATTTCTGGGAACTGGGAATTCATGAGGAATGACACTAAGCTGGGATAAGAGCCCCGACTATTTACCAAAAAGTCTGTAAGTTCTTTGTCCCTTGGCTTTTTGTTAGATCCCTTTTATCTGATCTCTTTCTGGCTTACTCATGTTTCTTCTATTTGTAGGCCTTCAAGACTGCCCAATGACTAAGGAAACCCAGCAGTCACCCAACTCTAAGTTCTATCTAAGGAGAATAGGAGTTGGAAGACCCTTTGCTCTAATTACAACCTAATGACACTAGGTTTTATGATCGCTGCTTTTGGACCAGCAAATAAGTTCAGTGATTTCTTCCTTCTCTTTTGGTCTTTTTTTTTCTTTTACATAACCTTTTTCCTATTTCTCTTTTCGAAAGCACCTCTTACCAGCTGAGCTGAGTCAGAGGCCCCTAAGAGCAACAAGAGTTGTGGCCAGCTTTCTTCGACATTGATGCAGCCTTGGAAAAGTTGGATAAGGCTCACATGAGGGCTAAGGTGAACAAAGGGAAAAAGAAAAAAAGCCAGGGACAATGCGATCACTCTTTTGATCCACACGTCAACCAGGATAAACATTACTCAGCCTTTTCCACATGTCTATCAAACTGAGAAGACTCCCTTCCCCCAGGGATTAAGGTGCCTCTCTTAGTCCATTTCAATGTCTCCTACCATTTTATGCTCCTTCAGATGGAAAGAGGGCAAAATCTCCAAAGGTTCTGTTCGAGAAAATATTGCCCCACCTCAAGAAACCTAATGAGGAGATTTACTTGGAAAAGATAGTCCCTCAGCACGTTAAGGACTTTTTCGCTTTAGAGTCACCTTCAGACGAGCTGATCAACTCCTTTCCCTTCATCTTCAGTCTCTCCTTTATATATTGAAGAAAAGTTGGGAAAAGATGTCAAATAGTGAGTTCCTTGTTCAAAATCCATCCATAATGCTGATTTCAGACCTTATACAAAAATCTAAGGTCCAGTGCAAGCTCTCTGCTTTTGTTGGGAGGTGGATGAAGGAAACTAGAGAGATGACTCTTTCTACAAGGTGAAAGAAAAGTTGAATATGGACAGGCTGAAAAAGATAGAGGAGGCCTCAAGCTCGTGAAAGGTTATGGAAGTGGCAGATCGGAAGATTCAATAGGCTAATGATGCTCTTGTGAAGAAAAAAGAAGAAGGATAGCAATCAGAGTTGGTCCTGGCTAAACAAGCCAAATAGCTGAGGTGTGATTTGGAAACCAAAAGCAATCTGTTGGCTGTTATAAATGCCAGACTAGACACTGTGCTCGAAAAGCTAGAGGTAGTTGAAATGCAGCTTGAGGAAACCAAAGAATATTCTCTTTCTACTTAGAAGAGCTCACCTGACTTCCAATGTTCAAAGAGGATATCTTTGCCGCTAGCCAATAACATGTCTCCTCTTTCCTTGAACCTATCCCACTTGAAGACCACATGACAGCTCTTGAAGAGGATATCAATCTCAAGAAGACTTCTGCTCTAGACTCTTCTGAGGAGGGATCTTCTAGAGACTCTATAGGGAATAAAGGTGATTCTGAAGTTCAGATAGTTTCCACTTCCTCTTCTCACCCTTAGGCTTAATTTTCTATTTCTCATTTCTTGTAATTCAATTTCAAGTTTAATAAATGAAAGATCTTGTTTCATTCAGTTATTGATATTTTTTGTTTGTTAAACTATTGTGAGTTTGTCTTTTCGCTCCTTAGCTTTGAGTTTAAGAATTCTCTTTACTTCTTTTAAGAAATTAGCTTAGAGCTTATCTTGAGCTCATTTTTTACTTCTGAGAGAGCTTGTTTTGATACTTAGTCCAGAGTTTAAGAGCTCATTTTAGGCTTTTACTTTCATTCTTAGCCTAGAGTTTAAGAGCTCATTTCAGACTCTAATTTTATACTCAGCCTTGAACTTAAGAACTCAGCTTAGACCGTAATTTTTTACTTGGCCTAGAGCTTAAGAGGTTATCTTAGGCTGTGCTTTCATTCTTAGGCTTTGCTTTCAATCTATCTAGAGCTTAGGAGCTCACCTTAGGCCTTGTTTTTATACTTCGATCTAGAGCTTAATAGCTCATCTTAGGCTTTGCATTTATTCTTCGAATAATTTCAGATTTGGTAACTTTATTGATAATATTTTCTCAAGTGATTAGTATTCCATGGATGGGATAAGGGAACCCTATCTAAGCCTTCCAACTCATATCTATTATTCCCTAGATCTTTGGTGACTTTATAGGGTCCTTCCATGCTTACCTAAACAACGTGCACTAGGTTCTTGATTAAATTGGAAGACTTTCCTTAACACTAGATCTCCCACTTTTACCCACCTCACCTTTACTTTCTTGTTGAAATACTTGGTCATTAAGTCTGAGTTCTTCTAATAGGTCTAAGTTCGCCAATAGCCCTTCTTTATTTTGAATTTCGTCTAATAGTTGTATATTGGCAGTTAAGGATCTAGAGCTCTACTGGTAGCACAGCTTAGGTTCCACATGCTAGGGAAAGAGTGCTTCACCAATAGCTATTTTACATGTGGTTCTGTATGACCACAAGACTGCAGGAAGCTCATCTACCCATGATCCTTTGAGTTTCTCAATACTGATCTTGAAAGTGTGTTTGATAATCTTGTTGAGCGCTTGCTCTTATCCATTTATTTGTGTCCTATAAGGTGTGGAAAACAACTTCTTGATTTCTCATTTGGAACATAGAGCTCTCAAGAGTTGATTATCAAATTGCTTCCCATTATCCATGACGATAGCCTATAGAACTCTAAATCTACAGATAATGTTTTTCCATAGAAAGTCAGTGGTCTTTTGCTGGGTGATCTTCACTAGGACCTCTAGCTCTGCTCACTTAGTAAGGTAATCTACTGCTACCATAGCAAATTTAGCATCTCTCCTTCTCGTTGGCATAGGACCAATAAGGTCAATTCTCCATTGAGCGAATATCCATGGCTGCTTAATGGATTGAGCTTCCTAGTAGGTCGTTCTATGATATAGCAAATCTCTGGCATTTATCGCACTTAAGGGAGAGCTCTATTGAGTTCTTTTTTATTAAGGGCCAAAAATACCACGGTCTAGCTACTTTGAGGGCTAATGTTCTCCATCCATAGTGATTTCCACAAGCTCCTGCTTGAATTTCGTTCAATATTTGCAACCTTTTGTCTGATGTAACACATCTAAGCAGTGGCTAGCTATACCTTTTTTGTACATGACTCCTTCTGTAAGGATGTATCTTGAGGTTCTTATGTGAAGTTGACAATCTTTGATTTTGTTTTATTTGAGTCTCCAAGTCCAAGTAGCTTTTGAGCTTGTCCATCCGAGATGGAGCTTGAATATTGAACATTAGGATAAGTTGGTTCCCAACAAACACTGAGCTCCTCAAATGGCAGACGGAGATACCATCCAGCAAATCAGAACATGGAGAGCTTGGCTAAGGCATCTACATGGCTGTTCATCCAATGAGGGACCTAGCAAATCATTATTTTGTCAAAATTCTCCCATACTTCCTTTACCTCTTTCATATAGGTGCTCATTCTTTCATTGGCCTGATAGGACTTGTGAACTTGGTTAACAATGAGCTACACAGTGAGGATTTTAAGGCCGAGCTCCTTCACAGCTCGTAGCCTGGTGATTAAAGCTTCATACTCAGCTTTGTTGTTTGAAGCCTGGAAATCAAAGTAGAGAGCTTGGTAGAGCTTTATCCCCTAGAGCCCATGGAGAACCAATCCTGCCCCAGCCTTAGTCTGGGTTGACGATCCATCCACAAAGAGCTCCCACTTTTTCAGGGAGTCCTCACTTTTAGTATGTCTGTTGTGGGAGAATTATCCTATAAAGTTAGCAAAAACCTACCCCTTTCTGGTAGTCCTTGGTTTGAACTCCAGATCGAATTGGCTAATCTCTACTGCCCATTTTACTGACCATCTGAAAGTGTCAGGCTTCTGTAGGACAGCTTTCAAAGGGTGACTACTAAGGACTTCAAGGCCATGTTACAAGAAATAAGGTCGGAGCTTCCTGAATGACATAAGTAGAGCTAATCCCAATTTCTCCATCATTGGATATCTAGCTTATGATTCCAAGAGGATGTGGCCCGTATAATACAGTGGTTTCTATACTCCTTGGTCAGTTCTCACCAATGCAGCACTGACGGCGTGCTCAGACACTGAAAGATATAAGATCAGGCCCTTGTCCTTTTCAGGTTTGGATAGGATGGGTGGTGTTCCAAAGTGCACCCTTATCTTTTCAAAAGATTCTTGGCATTGTTCATTCAAGACGAACACCTTTCTCCTTTTTTTATGGCATCTATTTGTTAATCTTAAGATAAACTTACTGAGGGATACTGCTCGCCTGTAAGTCTTTGGACTTCTTTTACATTTGTTGGAGGACTCATCTCCAATAGAGCCCTTATTTTGTTGGGGTTAACTTCCATCCTATGATGGTTCAAAATAAAGCCTAAGAATTTCCCGACCTAACTACAAATGCACACTTTTTCGGGTTTAGAAAGTTTCTTACGATGGTTCTATCCTATGATGGTTCATGTTGTAAGCCCTTAAAATGTAGAAAGTTTCTTCTAAGTGATTGACATGTTCAGCCGGCTTTAGGTTTTTAACTAACATGTCACCCACATATACTCTCATGGTTTTTCTGATCTATTCTTTGAACATTTAGTTCACCAGCCTTTGATAAGTTGCCCTGGTATTCTTTAGGCCAAAAAGCACGAAAGCAATACAGACCTCGGTTTGCGATGAAGGTCATATGCTCTTGATCAAGTTCATAGTGGGATTTGATTATACTAGGCATCCACTCTTGTCACGTCCCTTTTATATTATTCATTTGCAGAAGCTTTCATTTTATATATACTCTTTTTATACGAATAAAGAGGGATGAGACGTGCAAAACTAACAAGTGGTTTATTTTTAAAGAATCATCACAATGTTATTATATAGTTTTATGACTCTTCTTTGAGTTAGGAAAACCGAAACAACCTAATTGTTAATGGCCAAATTTCTTTGCAAAGTTGGAAAACCTTTCTTGTTATTACCAACATCTAGAAGTAGAGTCAGTTTCTTGTTGCTTCATTTGCTTATTATGCACAAACACTTAGCATAATTATAACTAGGTTTACAATAAGATATAAAGGACACACAACAAGCCATGGTAATAAGTAAATTTTATTGCTTAACCGGCTAAATCAAGTGATTGAAAAGCCTTTACATGGAAAACTAGGCTTCCAATCAATACAAAAGTCATCCCTACACTTTCACTTACATACTAAGTATTTTATATGTATCCTCTATATTTATATGCTTATATGTATATATATATATATAGGCATCCATATAGACATGTATAACTATTATCTTTTTGTTAAACTACTACATTAGGAAAAGAACATGGGCCTATCCGTCATGAACCTATCACCATAAAGATGAGCATGGAAATAAGCACAAAAGACGTTGAGTTTGTAAGTTGTCCCTAAATACATTAGTAACCAAGGGGCATCTTCATAATAGCTCTACAAATTGGTCTCCACCATATGCAGAATTCTACTTCCATCTGCAGACATACTCCAATCCTCGGCTTGCCTTTCATACATCTTGCCATTAAACATCTACAAAAAGGTGGGAAATTGAGTGAGTACAACGTAGCCAGTGACTAATACAATCTTTTGATTCGCCCCTTTTATACATGAAATTCCTTTTACCCACAAGTTCAAGAAAACATGGAATGCACAAAAGGCCCCAATCACTAGTTAAACTACTACCCATAACGCGCTTTCATATCATTCATATTATCCAATGCCAATTCAATCATGGTCGAATATGATTACATGTATCCACATCCAAATCTCGATTGACCCCTATCGGAATTTCAAGCAAAGTGCAATACAAATACCAAGCAATACACCATACTAATCATCTCCTATCTTGGAATCATTAGATGGCTCCTACTATGGAACTAAACAAAGCAAACCAAAGGCAAGACAGGTAGAGCATCAACTATTGATTCAAATGCAATAAATCAATTTTTCTTTACATAATAACGATGCATCAAAATATATGTTCACATTATAAAACTTTATAAATGCTGAAAAGGGAATCAAAACATTAGTTACTCAACTCTTTATCTACTTTTCCCAAAGATTCTTGAATGATCCTAAGTGAAAAGGTGCCCCAAAAACCTTGATATTCCTCAATCAAAGTTGTGTTTTAAGTTGGATTCTTCTTGTATATAGAAAGGGGTCTTTTTCAAATGTCAAGTTGGTGTTTTTGTAAGTTTTTCATAGCGTTTTACCACCTTCCTATTTATGGACGAATTTCCTTAGTAATTTTAGGAGAAATCTTGAGTTCCACCTATGAAAGTCAAGATAATTGTCCCTAGGTAATTTTGGAGGTAGCCAATAGAAATTAATACAATTGTAAACTTAGGAAATTTTTGCCAACAAGGACTATGACAAGTGTTTCTTAATTTTTCATGTGATTACTTTCTAAGGTGAACAAGTCGCTTCTTAGGGTTCATTCATTTATTACTTATTGAGTCCACCTACCTAATATGATCTTACAATTATGTTGCTATGTTTTGAGTTACATTAATCAATAACCACATTTTTATTTTAGGCATCATTTGAGTAATAATCATCTATCCCTATGATATAATTGATGCAAATTCAAGTAATTATCACATTATCATCAAAATAACACTCGCGTTGCTTAATTTATTTTTGTTAAAATTTTACAAGATGCTACAATGAAGCTAAGTAGCTCATGACTTGGCATGGCGTATACTGATTGAGGTAAGCAGAAGTAGTCTTTAGGACATGCTTTATTAAGATCAATGAAATCTACACATACATACTTGCCAATCCCCATTATTTTTCTTTACAAGCACATGATTGGCAACCCAAGGAAGATAATTTGAAATCATTGTTTTTAACCTATCTACTTCCTTCTGCAAGACCTCATACCAACCCGGGTTGAGAGGCTTTTGCTTTTACACCGTTGGTCTCAAATTTGGATCTGCATTGAGCTTATAACAAGCACGGTTGACGTCAATTCCTTGCATGTTCTTGTGACTTCAGGCAAAAGACATCCTCGTTTTTCCATAAAAACTTCATCAATTTGTCCTTTTCCTTGGAGCGGAGCTGGGATCCTACCTTGGCGATCTTCTCAAGCTCTGATGGGTTAAGGAGCTCATCAACCAACTCTTCTATAGCCCCTGCATTGAATGATGTCTCAGTGCGGGGGTCCAAATTGGAATCCACTAAAGGTGGTTGGACGTTGGCAATATAAACCTCCATTTCTAATGCTCCATAAGATGTTTGGAACTTCATGGCATAATGAAATTCTCATATTACTGCCTCTAGATTATACATTAAAGGTCTGCCCTTGATTATCTTATAGTTTGTTTGGAGATCAACGACAACAAATTCTGATATTACCCTTCTGATATAGGGAACTTCGCCTATTGGAACTAGCAGAATGATTGTCCCTTTAGGTCAAATAGGCTGCCCACTAAGCCCCACGATGGTCACTGCCATGTTTTTGCATATTTCTCTCAATTCCTATCTTGTTAAATGTTCTCAAGAAGATGATGTTGTCTGATGCCCCAGTATCTATCAGAGTTTTGTAAACTTCTACCCTGGACACATTTAGATTGATAACCAGGGGATCATGTTTGGGTGGTGGATGACATATGCTTCTTCCTTCTAAACCTAAGATATTCTTCTCCTTCATTCATCATAGGGCAAGAGGTCATCTAGGAGTCCATTCCTAGGTGATTTTGAGCCTCTCTTTGATACTTTTGCCTTGCTCTCTTTGATCCTTTCCCTTTTTGATTTCCTCCCAAAGCATGTAGACTTTTGGCCTAGGTTTTCTAGGAAATGAGCTCTTTGTGCAGCCCTGAGAACGCTCCTATAGTTGACCCAAGGAGCGAATTGGGAGGCATTCTACTAGATAGGAATTCCTTCAGATATCTATCTCAGATAAAGATTTTTGCTGAATCCTTTAGGTCTCTACATTCACTACTGTCATGTATTGCTGGCCTGCGGTAGCGGTAGCATTTGCTTTGATCTAACATAGAGGAATCTGCTTTCACGGGATTCAGTTTTAGAGAGACATTTCGATCCTTTACTTGCAAATGCAGTCATTCCAAAAAAGTGTTCCGGTCAAGGCAAAAGGCGCATTTCCCTTCCAAGAGGTGTGGCTTAGCTGGTTCTTTCTTTCCTTCTTTTTGTAGGATGTTTTGCATCTCTTCTGCTTTCTGGCCCTACTTTCTGTTCTACCCTATATTTTTGGTCAGTTATGGCCTCTTCTACACCAATGAACCTTTCCACACAGTTAAGGAGATCCTTGCATGTACAGAGTCCTTCATGGGCGGACTGCCAAAATCGTGAATCTGTGCTCAGACTTGACATTACTGCAAGAAGGGCGTTATCTTCAGATATTTTATCGACCTCCATGATTTGTTTGTTAAACCTATCTATATAGCTTTTCAAGCTTTTTGTGGCTCATTTCTTATGCTAACAAACCTTTCTTTTGGAGTACAAGAAGCTTGAGCCCAATGAACTGAGTAGCAAAGCTCTCTGTAAGCTCTTCCTGGGATTTGATTTAGCTCATAGGCAACTTCCTATACCAGTTGGTCAGCTTATCTCTCCTAGCGTTAAGGGAAAAGCTCGACAAACTATAGCCTTAGAGGCTCCCTGGAGCTCCATCCAAGCAACATATCTATCCAGATGAGCCATATGGTATGCATTTCCCATTGAGGTTTTAATTTGTATCATGGGGGCAGATCGGATTTTAGCTGATGTGAGCAAATTTCCCACAGAAAATGCTGTTTTCAATAGTCTTAATCTCTATTGAGGGGTTTCTCCCGCTTCCCTTGCTCTAGCTCAGTAAGTCACCTCTACAAAGCCTCTAACTGTGTTGACTGTTCAGCAATCAACTCGGCTTGGGCAGAAGCCAGCCCTGCTTTTGTGTGTCACCTCATGATTTTTTTTGCTTTCCTTCTTCCAAGTCTAGTCAATACATCACCGATCCTTCTCAAAGAGCTACTACCTCACTATCAATATTTGTGAAACTTAGTGCTTTTCTGACAAGTCAAACTCAGTGTGTTCTTGCAACATTTCTCACGAGTGGTTTAGTTTCTTAAGCATTCCCCCTGTTGCCGTGTTAAGGACATGAGGTTGTCGGATTTCCCCAGTGACTCTGCTTGGTCTAGCTCATTAATTGCCAACAGGTGGTGGACGCGTTGGAGATGGATCTTGCTGGAGTCTATTGAACATAGTAGCCAAATTGCCAATGACATTCTTGAATTCATTTATAATTGCTCCCAGTATTAGGACCAGAGCCGACATGGTTGCTACCTCTCTAGGGTCGATATGCTTTATTAGATCATTTTGTAGTGAGTGTTTTTTTTAGAAGAGGCTTTTGTGTTTGTGGTTTCCCACAGATGGCGCCAAATGTTGGTGCACAAATCACATCAATTAAAATTTATATTGTGAAATGTTGTATGGAAAGTAATGAAGCAAAATAGTACCTCGACATGGTATAGAAGAGTACTGAAAGTTTTGTGTATTCCTTAAATTTCTTCTGTCAACAATGGAGTGCTATTGCTCTTTTTATAACATACCGAGCAAGTGGCAACTGCAATACTCTAATCATCAGTGAATAACATCATATCCTAGCTAATAGGCTCATAAGTGCCCTACATCTAGCTTTAGCTTCCTGCGCTCACTATTTGCTAAAAGGGGTGGTACTGCTTGTTCATTTAATGCTATGGGCCCCAACACAACAAGGCGCCAACCTGATGAGCTGTTCTCATTGGATAGATGAGTCAGTAAAGAATCTTTGAGCTCTGCCGTATGTAATGATTAGCTTAACTGAAATTGTCTTTTGTAATATTATATCGGAAGGAGATTTGCATCTTTCTAGGTCTACTCTTTGGTGTGCTTAAGAGCTTAGATGTATGCTCCAAGCCCTTTCAGCTCAGTCATTGGTATCATTAGCTCGCCGGTCAAGGCTTTCATCTAATGATGAGGTCATGTACAAGCATCCCAATAAAGGATTTAATTGCTTGGTTTCCTAAATAAAAGTGCCACAAAAGACTCTAATCCTGTACAATTTGCCACACTATACCTCAAATATTGTCTAAATTGCTTTAACTAAGAAAAGTCCTCAACTAGTTGATCAAACAACTGGTAATGGCTCATAAAATGATTTGGGGTTGGTGGTTATGATAATGATGTTGGAGTCACTAAAAAATAATGACAATATGGTGAATGATGAATCAAAGAATTAGAGTGAGCAGGGTAAAATGATGTTGTTCAACAGAGTGGTTGATTTGCTAATCAATGCCCCATTATTACTAGAGCTAAAGATTGTATCTTTAAGCCAAAAATCTATATTGGGGAGTTGGTTAAATCATTTGATAACTCTAAACTAGAGTTTGTTGAAGATGCTTTGAGATATACAAGCTGTGGCAGAATGCTATGCAAAGTGAATATGAATCTTTAATAAGAATAGCTAGGATTTCCAGAAGAAGATGCTATTCTTTTGATGAGAAATAAAAAGGAATATTGAAAATTCAAGTGGCTAAAGCTGAAGCAGCTACTTTCGAAGTAACAGAAAGAAAAGCAACGATTGGAGTGGGGAAACCTATTGAATTAGGACTATATCAGCTATTCTGATATTAAAATTCGATAGAGATGAAATTGGAATTGGAACAGTTGACCCCCTTTTTTTATTTCATTTCTTTGGACCTCGAAATGAATTTGTTGATATTTCGATGAAATCTTCTTGTTCCTATATTTTCTAAGGGAATAACAAATTATTCCCTTCCTCTACAGAGAAACCTTTCTTCCAAGTCACAAGATAAGAACCCCTTCCTTTACCTTTCTTTGATTACAGATCAAGCTGAATTTATATCTAAGTTTAAGATATCTATCAGATCGCAGCTTCGTGTACCAAACATTTCTATATCGCTGCATCTGATATTTTTGTTCCTAAAAAAAATAGGAAACTAGATGTAAGAAAGAAAATTCAATGGTCATCGCTAACCGCTTTTGCTCCCAAATCTTTGGGGTTGCTTTTTCCAATAAACGTTGGTTACATTTCTTTATGTTATTTGTACCAGTAACAGGTTTATGAATGAGTGCTCTTGGAGTACGGTAGGGGCAGAAGGAATTTCCAGTGGAGCGGTGAAATGCGTAGAGATTGGAAAGAACACCAACCACGAAAGCACTCGGCTGGGCTGACACTGACACTGAGAGAAGAAAGCTAGGGGAGCGAATCCCTTTTTCATTTTAAGGAATTGGTTAATCATCCAGTAACAAAAGAGAGTAATAGAGCATATTCGATGAAAGAAAGCGAAGCGAAGAAAGAATAAAATAATTGGAATCCATAGTTGTGATGTATTATTGTGCCTCCTTGTCAGAATCAGAAAAGTATCAGTAACAAATGGGTATTTAGATCAAATACGACTCTAAGAAAAAATCGAATGACACAAAGTAAGATTAGTGGCAATGGGATTCTTGCAAGAGTGGATTTTAAAGAAACTTTTAGCCTCGCGGTTAAGGCATCAACACTAAGGTTGTTACTCACTATTGTTGTTTCAAAAGATTGCCAGATTAGGCAAGTTGATGTGGATAATGCCTTTCTAAATGGAGAGTTGAAGGAGAAAGTTTTCATCAATCAATCATAGGGGTGTATTGATAAAGAGAGGCCCAACCTTGTATGAAACTTGAGAAGGCATTGTATGGATTAAGACAAGCTCCTAGAGCTTAGTATGAAAGTCTCAAAGGAACACTCTTAATCTGAGGATTTGTGCAGTCCAAACATAATTCACAGTTTTTCTAGCTAAAAGACTCAGTGATAATCGTTGTATTAATTTATGTTGATGACATTGTTATTGTAGGGCAAAAGTCCATTGAAACTCCAATAGTTAATTAAGAAATAGTATACTGTAGAGTTGCTAAAAAAGTTAATTTTCTGAATGTAAAGTCGTTGATACACCAATATCTATTCAAAAATTACTTTCAAAGAATGATGGAAAGTTAGTGTTTATAGAAGTACGATTGGTGTGTTGCAGTATCTAGCCTATACTAGACCTGATATTACCTTTGTTATGAGCAAGCAAACTCATTGTTTAGTCACCTATTGATATGCATTGGAAAGGAGTCAAGAGAGTGAAAGTCTTGAAACTAGAGATTGCATATTCAAAATATTTTTCGTGCCCTGATGACAAAAAATCCATAATTGAATATTGTGTTTACATTGGAGAAACACTAGTCTCATTGTCCTCAATGAAGTAGCATGGAGTAGCAAGGTCAAGTATTAAAGCTGAGTGCAGAGCCCACTTAAAAAATTGCCTGCTGCAATCACTTTGTATTGAAATGAAGTTCAATTTTTCAAGACCAGTGTCATGGTGTGACAATCAAGGGCCAAGTGCTCTAGAATCAAACCCTGTGTACCATGCTAGACCGAAACATATTGAGCTAGATATACATTTCATCAGAAATAAGACACTAAAGTGATCAAGTTTATGATATATTGACCAAGTCTCTCTCCCATTTTAGGTTTAAGTATTTGAAAGGCAAGCAATTGGTTATAGAACCACCCTCCAGCTTGAGAGGGGGTGTAAGAGTTCAATGGACTAAAATAGAAGGAGAAAGAAATAGAGGGAAAGAAGATGAAAATAATAAAGTTGTTTCCTAAGTTGTATTGTAGAGGAATAATACTTTCTTGTATATTGAAGAAAATGTTTTTAGCAATATATTTTTCCTCACTTGAAGAAGATTCCACCGCAGTGGTTTTGCAGTACCATTCCACACCTTAGAGCTTGTTGAGATTTTTTCCTTTTTCTTCAGAGATTATCCTTCTGCAATTTTTTTTAGATTAGAATACTCTTTATTCTTGTATATATACTAGCTGAAATTAGTATTGTATTTTGCATTATTGAATAGAAAAGTATATTCCTTCTTCACAAGACTCTTATTTCGGAAAAAGCCATGTATTCGCCTGTGACCATATGCTAAAAGGTAAACACACTTTAGCTTCCTTTGTTGTTTAATAGAATTATGATAATGATATGTTACCATGATATATAAGGAATTCAATTGGGTGGATGTAGTGTGGATATGAGATGGGGTGTATGTGTAGCATGGTCCATAGAATTATTAGTCCTTTTTGGAGGGGGGACTATAACAATTAGTGTCTGAAGTTTCTTGAACACGTCAGGCTAAACAAAAATAATTCAAAAAAATAAAAATATTCTTTATGCTTTATACAAGGATAGGTCAAGCTTCCATACAATCAAAAACCTACTTAAGTCATTAATGATACTCCTTCCAACTGGTAAAGATGTTCCTCAAATCTTTTTTCTTACGTTCTGAATTATATACATTTTTCCTTATTAAAAGTGTATTAAATAAGGGTATAGTAGAAAGACTCTGATTTAAGATTACTTTTTCAATAGTAGTGTTGATGAATTAAAGGATATAGCAGGAAGATTGTTGGGTTAAACTTACTTTTCCGATTATATTAAATAATTTTTCTTAATCTGTGTGAAAAATAAAAAGGGAATACAAATGATTTAACACATGATTGGCACCACCAATTAACTGATAACCTCAATGCATTTTTGTTTACTTATTAAAAGTTAATTATTTCAGTAAGTAATGTGCTTCATTTCCAACTAAAAACATGGATTCTATAGAAAAAAAGGTGCAGGCACACTAATATTGTTGAGTGTACAACATAGCATATATTACAATTGAAAATCTATTCACCAGCATTTCAAACATGCTCTTGAGGACACGTTTATAAGTTCTAAAATATGATTTTCAGTACGCCTTCCCTCGATGGATTAGTTTTTTTGAATGGTTTTGACTAAAGATAATATGTAGGAATCATAAGGGTGTTGTACAGTTCCCTTAGATCATCGGTAGCTCCACGTATTCTAAGCACTCAATACGCTCCTAAATCTATTCTACTTTTAAAAATGCGGAAATTAAACAATTGTTAACAACTAACAAAATATTCTAACTTTGAAATAACAATGTCTTTAATTATTTGAGCAAAAGAAAACATTATTTAACAATTAAATAGCAATTAATTTCTCAGTTGTCACCACTGGTCGGGTTGCTGCCGGAGCGCTTCAAAGAATCTGAGACACTCAGTGGATTATGCGCACTAATTTCAAACATGCAATACATATTATATAGATATTCTCATGTACTCATGCATTTAAATATGTAGGCTTGCCATTTCAAACAAGCTAATTGTCTCTGTCTATGGGCCCATCAAAATGACGAGTTAGGTCTGTGAGCTCCAGATTAAGGTGAGCTATGAATTCCATGAATCACATAAAGCACATGTATAAACACATAACATATAATTGCACTATACCTTTCACAATTTTTCCAAAGTTATCGACACAATTGTTTAATTTCAGCATTTTAAAAGAAATAGAATAGATTTAGTATCGTCTCAGGTGCTTAGAACTCGAGATGCTACAGATGGTATCAGAGTATAGCCCAACTAAAAGTGTGGCCAACTAGGACGTTGCGCCTCTTAGCTGGGGAGATTGTGACAACCTCAATTCCACATCGCTTAAATAGAGAAAGTGAGACCAGTTTATAACTTAGGAGACCCACTCCAATTGACATGAGGCTTTTTTTGTAAGAACTCAAGAGTAAAACCGTACGGCTTGGCCCAAAGCGGACAATATCATGTCAAAGTGTAGCAGGTCGTACTATTGCTCACAAATATAAAAAAAATAATTCCAAAAATTGCTAGAAAATTGTAGCTGATTGATTCCATGCAACGCACAGGCATAGCACTTGTAATTAACTATTAATGGAAAGATAAACAAAAGAAATATAAGCAAAAATTAAAGATTTAATTAACATAATAATTAAAAATTAACTAAGAATTTTTAGTAAGACTATAATAATATGGGGCACAAAATAAACATCGTAGTGCAAATATAATGACCTTATTAGATATGCGTAGAATTTTACTTAAATGAAAATAGTACATATTTATTTTGTCCCTCCACAGTTAAAGCCGGAAGCCTTTGCCTATTTTTGACTATGGTAATTGACACAAATCATCTATACCTTTCCACATGCTTGTATAATTGTTACCGACCTTTTTTTTTTTTTTTATCAAATTTATCTTTTCCTTCATATTTCTTTGCTAAAATCATCCTTGTCGTGCATCTATTTTAAATTTATTCAATAAATAAAGGGAACTTTCGTCCACTAGAATTTAAAATGAAAAGAAAATTGTAAATAAGATCCAAAGTAATAAGAACTACTGAAAAATTAAAGATCCAAATAAGAACTACTACATTGTCACTCTCCTTCATTTTCTCTCATGTTTATTTCCCATATTCGAGATACATTTTTTAAATAATTTTTTCAATAATTCTAAAATATAGCATTTTGACCTTATATTTAGTACTTTTTACTCCCTCCGCCCCAAATATATAGTCCAATATTCCTTGTTTAGATGTCTCAAATATATCATTTTATTTTTTTATTAAGAAGTCTAATTTGCATTATTTTACTAATTTAACCTCATTTAATACTTAGCTATGTTTGATGGTTAAAATACACACGGTCAAAGTTAAGGGATTGAAAATGGCTATGAAAAAGTTCTTGAGGGTTATATTTTTCACCACATGAATATAGGGACCGAGCAATCAATAAATAAAATAGGAGGACTAGTCATGCAATTAATAGCTGAATGGCTTAGTGTACAATGTCCCCTTAGTGGTGAAGAATTGTAATTCAAAGCTAAGGGACATTGGAAGTAATTTACTTTACTTAGCTATGAAGAACTCTAATAATACAGAAAATGGGGTACTAAAAGTGTAAATAACGTTACTTCACCATGAGGAACTTTTCATTATAAATAAGCTCTTCCCCCTATTCATTTTGATGCACCTACGAGCGCCACAACTCTCTACTAAAAACTCTCTAGTCCCTCTTCCACTCCCGGAGCTCGGCTCCGTCTTTTATCATATGATTCCCACCTTCATGAGTATTGTTCACAAGAAGGGGATGATATCAAGTATGGTGGAAATGATGATATTCCCCATATGCAAATCCACCTAAAAATCATTCAACAACTCTTTTATTCTTTCAAAAGTATTTATCATTGATTTTACTATACAGATTTCACATGTTAGTACAATTTTTTACATCAACGGCTTTAGTAAAATTTTTTACATTAACAACTTTCTTCCTTTCCCATATAATTAGTGTTGAATTGCATAGTGATTAAACTGCCACATTTAGCACCGTCTATGAGAATTGACACGAAAAGATGACTAACTATTTCTTGAAAAAGCAATTCGCCATCTCACCAGAATATTTGTGAAGTGAAAGGAAACTATAGTTGAAGCACGGGGTTGCACCTGATACTTTCTAAGAGCATCTCCAATGGAAGAGGTCTTCCCCAAAAGGTCATACACACACAAAAAAAATAAAGTGGACCCCATAGATTTCATATTTTCTTTTAATTTTCTTTTATCTTTTAATCACTTTTCTGTTATTTACACCACTTTATCCTCACTTTTTTTCCCAATTTCAACCCCAAGGTCTAAAACCACACCTTCACCTCGACGTTCTCCACTACTATATTATCATTATTTTTGAATTCCTATCTATCTCTCTCCTCTTATTCACTTTTCCTGCTTTTTTCCCTACACCCCTTTCCACCCCTCTCATTCAATTTAAATAATTATCTCCTCACAATCTCTCTCGTCTATCACCTTCTCACCTCTACCCTTGCCATTAGAGATGCTCTTAAGCAATCCACAACCTTCAAAATTTTCAAACAAGTAGGAAATAAAAAGCGGGAGAGTGAGGAATTGAGATTAGGTACTACCTTAATTCTACTGCCGCATAATTGCCGACTAAAACTCTCCCAATCATATGCCTCTCAACCAACAATTTCACAATTTCATCTTCCTATAAACCAATGAAATCCAAATTTCGTATATATAAAAAATAGAAATCTACTATTCCCTTAGGAACTACAAAGGAAGGTCTATCCCCTGCTCAAGGTTTCTTGCCAGAATTAAGTGTTTTGTCCAAAAGCAACTCCCGATGCCTTGCAAGGAATTAATCAAGCACTCACTGGACACGCCTCAAAAGAAACTATGAGGAGCTCATCCTCAGTTAATACTAAACCCTTGAGTAGCTAGCCAATCTAGAAGCTGAAGCTCTAATCTTGCTAAGCTGGAGAGCATTGGAAGAAGATTGAAGCCAAGCCGAATTCAAAAGAAACTGGTCAACTCGGCGACAAATCTAGACTTTTGATATTACTGTGCAGAGGAGTTCTCTATCCTTATAATTTCAATTTAAAACAATAATTTGTGTTCTCTTATCTATGATGTTATTTAGAGAACCATTTTGAAGCCTAAAGACAGTAATATGATAATATAATACTCTGTTATATCCTACCCTAATATTATTGCTGGTTTTACATATTGTGATGCTATTTCTTTGTGAATACACACAATAAGTCTACAGAATGATTATATTGATTTGGCTTATTTGCTTATGTGGATATTTTTTACTATTTCTAAACCATATAGAGCAATTGAGGCAAACATAAAGAAATGCATGTACTTGTATTGCCTGATGCAAGAATCTGTATATTCTTTGTGGCTTAAATTTAAATATCAAATGAAAAACATTTTTCATTGCTGTTTAATGATACCTCATGCTAAATCGAGCATAATATATTATGGCATATACTTAGTTCCTAAAGAGACAAGCTCCTAATCATTAAGCCAAGAACTTTATATTTGCACGGAGCCAAGACTTCGAAGTAATTAACTAGAAAGAGTAAAAGGGTAATTTTCACTCTAGGCCCCCAACCTTTTAAATTTGTATCAATTTAGTCCCCATTCTTTTTTTGGGCCTAGTAAGTCCCCAACCTTTTATTAATTATCGTATTATATCCCCAACATTACTTTTCGTTCCCAGCCTTTCAATTTTTACTAGAGTAAATTTCACAAAAGGTCCCCAACCATTGTACATAGAATCACCTGGGTTACTAATCTTTTTTTTTAGCTTGCTGGGTCCTCAGTCTTTTATAAATACACGCAACAGGTCCCTATTGACGGAATCCATCCAAAATTCCGTTAAATGGTTGATAAAATTACCTTTATGTAAAAAGAATTCAAAATTAAAAAATGTAAAAATAAAAAGGGGAAAAGAAAAAAGAAGGCTGAATGGGGGGAGTCACTGCCGGAAATGGTAATTGGCGGGTCTCCCCCATTTTTCTACCTGAAAAGGTAGATGAAAGGGGGGAGACCCCCCCCCACTGGCATTTTCAACAGTGAAGGTATCCCCCTTATTGCCATTTCCGGCAGTGAAGTTCTTCATAGCTGGAAATGGCAGTGAGGATGGGAGTCTCCTCCCCTTTCATCTACCAGAAAAGGTAGAGAAAGGGGGGAGACTCCTCCCCTCCCCCCTCACTGCCATTTCTGGTGGTGAAGTCACTTCTGGAAATGCCAGTGGGGGGTTTCCCCCTTTTTCGGCCTGAAAAGGCATATGAAAGGAAGAGAGACTCCCCCCTTTCACTGCCATTTCATTGCTGGAAATGGCAATTGGCGGAAGGGGGTCTCCTCTCTTTTTCTGCCTGAATGAAGGGGTGGGAGATTTTCCCCTTCACTGCCAGCCATTTGTGGCAGTGCTTACTGCCAGAAATGGGGCTCCCCCCTATCAGTTTTTTTTCCTTTTTTGTTTTTATATTTTTTTGATTTTTGAATTCTTTTTTTAATATAAAAGGATAAGGGTATAAAGGTAATTTTATCAACTACTTAATGGAATTTTGGATGGATTCCACTAGTAGGGACCTGTGGCTTGTTTCTAAGAGAGGTTGAAGACCCAGGGCACTAAAAAAAATGTAAGGGACCCAAGCAATTTCAAGTTGGGGACCTTTGTCAATTGTACCATTTTCACTATTGACCCCTATCAAAATGACTATTATACCCTTGATTCTTTTTTCCACTATACGTCCCCAACCTTTCAATTTTTATACAATTTTATTCCCAGTATTTTTTGGGCATATAGAACATCTAACCTTTCATTTGTTGTCATGTTATTTCCCTAATAACACCTTTCATCCTCACCCTTTCAATTACTAATTTTAGTTCCTATTAAAATTACCATTATACCTTTAATTATTTTAATAAAAATAAAGAATAATATGAAATAAGAACTCTACACATCTTAGCCCACAGTGATCTATAACAAAAAATTTGATCTGCACCAAACTTGATGGATACCTATTCTGCGTAAAAAAAAAAATTTCCAATCTGAGAGTCAGTGTAATATATTGGATCGGCTTTTTGATTCATCACATATCACATAGAGGATATGGATCAGGGTGGATAAAAAAATTATTTTCTATTTACAAAAATGAAATCGAACCTTAATGTGCTAATTCTAATTTTTTGTAGATCCACAATTGGCAGATCATATCGGATTGAGACGGATAACAAATCGGGAGCAAATTACAGTGAAAATCATAAAAAGAGATAAGAATCGAAATTAGAGTAAATTATTATGGCTATCTTTATTTTTGGTAAATCAAAAATCAATTTTTTGGGGCAGATCTACTAATCCGTATACGCCATGTGATTTGTAGTAGATCAAGAAATCGAATTCGATTCGTTGAGTTGATACTTAGATCGGCAACTTTCTTCTACGCGAATTTGACATCTATCAAGATCGTTATTGATCATTTTTTTATCATTATTTCCAACTATATCATTGGATTATGTAAGAGTGAGTTCGAGTGGGTGGACTTCTTATTTTATATTTGTTGATGCCAAATCTTGTCTTGACTCAACAAACAAATTTGTTTGCGTGGGAAACTCGTATTTGAATAGATTCAAGTAATAAATGTAGAATTTATGGTGAAGTGAGTGGAGTTGCAGAGAGGAATAAATGCTTGAGGAAGACAAGTTTATTGTCAATGAAGGAAAATCCTCTATAATGTGGGATTTCCTCCTATTTATGGTATTCAAAGTGATATGTAATGATTACATACATTAAATGCTTAACCAATTGGGTGATTCTCTAATCACACTTAGCTGGAGCTTGTGTCAGGTTATCTTGACCAAGTGTAGGCTAGTTGCTATATGGGGAAGACAAATATTCACTTTACATTAAATGTGACTGTCACATCAGTTCTTAAGTAATAAGGTGTGCAAGTTGGCATGCAAGTTGCAAAGGTGGTTATAGCATCTAAGGTACACAAGGTCGCTCGAGCAACTATTTACAATTGACCTACATGTCCAATCTCCTGGGATACTCCTCCACTTATCCATTAGGTCGATACCCAGATGACTTGGGTAGTGGAGGGTGACGACCTAAGACTAGGAGATCAAGACCATGCCCGGCCTGGGGTCCAGCAACCTGAATATCAAACCCTTGAGCTCATGAGAGACCTAACTCAGTGAGCATGGGCCCATGCGGAATAATCGCCAGCTCATGGGACAGTGGCCCTGTTGTCAGACTTGGGAATGTTTGACTTTGACCTGGCACATAGGTATAAACAAATACCCCCTCAAGGGTGTTGATTTGAGCTCCGAGGAGGAGTGCCCTTGAAGGCTTTCAGTTCATGAGCTTATAGCGTACACTATCGCATCATTTCAAATGATAGCCCTTCAAAATATCCCTGCCATGCTTACCACGTTGCTTTCACTGAGTGGCGCGCAGTTCTTGGAAAGGGAAAATGTTAGTCTGCCTTCATGATTGATGTCTCTTTATCTTCCCAAGGGAGCAACGCCTCACCCCCTCTCGTTTATAAATACCTCCCTTCCATCTCCGATTTCGCTCTTCCTTCACACAAAATTTTCAAACTCCTCAACCAAACCTTCTCTACTTATCCAGCTCACGAGGCTTTCTATTCTCCTTTGAGAACTTCTGAGAGTTCATCTTGGTCCCCAGTTCACATCAACCTTAGCGACAAGGTAAAAGACCTGGTTCTTTTCTTCCTTTTTGACTGAGAATTTGAGGTTCCTTCAGGCGTTTCTCTCTTATTCCTAAGATTTTTGTGTAATGGCTAGTAATAGTGAATCTAGGGTAGAGGAGTTAGGATGAGATGTAGAGGTGAACCCGAACTAGACTGAATCTGAGAGAGAGAAAGTCACATCCTCTCGGAGATCTGAACCGGTGGAGGTTTAAGACAA
>CAVNYN010269544.1:0-23679 GCA_963692815.1 Nyctanthes arbor-tristis
AAAAATCAGAGCTATGCACCATTCAACAAAGAGAAGGAATGGCGTCAATTGCAGTTGCGTCTCTTGAAGCCGAGCTAAACAGAACGAAGTCAGAGATTGCTCTTATTCAGATGAAGGAGAAAGAAGAAAGAGATAACATGGTAGAGCTACCAAAGACATTACAAGAGGCTGCTCAAGAAGCTGATCAGGCAAAGGCACTTGCTCAAACAGCTTGTGAAGAACTTAAGAAGGTGAAGGATGAAGCTGAGCAAGCAAAAGCTGGAGTGAGCACTGCAGAGAGTCGATTACGTGCGACCCACAAGGAAATAGAGGCGACAAAGGCTTCTGAGAAGTTGGCATTAGAAGCTATAAATGCATTGCAAGAAAGCGAATCAGCTCAAAGTACCAATGAGGATTCACCAGCTGGAGTGTCACTTTCTTTAGAAGAATATTATGAGCTTAGCAAGCGAGCCCACGAAGCTGAAGAGAAAGCTAGCATGCGTGTGGCTGCTGCTATCACCCAAATTGAAGTGGCCAAGGAATCCGAGTTGAGAAGCTTGGCTAAGCTTGAGGAGATCAACCGCGAGATGGCTGAAAGAAAAGCCACACTTGAAATTGCATTGGAGAAAGCCGAGAATGCCAAGGAAGGAAAGCTGGGTGTAGAACAGGAGTTGAGAAAGTGGAGAGCTGAGCATGAGCGAAGACGGAAAGCTGGCGAATCCATTCCTCCAGTCGTAAATCTGAATAAAAGTCTGAGAGCAAGCCCTGAGGCTAAAGAAGAATCGAAAAGTTTCTCCAAACCCGAACTTTCTACACTCAACTACAAGCCAAGTCCAAAGAGTTACTCCAGCAACACTGAAGCCGAGTCCTCCCAAGATACAAGGATAATGAAGAAAAAGAAGAAATCACTTTTTCCGCGAATCTTCATGTTCTTGGTTAGAAAGAAGAAGCTAGCATCTCGATCATCATAAATCCTTGTTGATACGCTAGAAATGTAAGTGGTTTTTTTTTTTTGGTTAATACTTTGGTTGAGTTCGGCTTCACAACGTTTGATTGGTGGTTCCTAAATGAACTGTTGAGAGTGCAATTTAACAGAAGAATCTTTGCATCTGTAAATGCTGGGTATAGATTTTTATGTACAATAAGATGGTGGAATTGATTATTCGTCCTGCGGAGTAGACGATGTATATAATATGGAAAGAATATTGTAAATTATAATAATTGGTGCACTTAGGAGAATAGTGTGACTATTTACATATCATTTAACAATCAGCTTAATTGAATGTAGATATATGTAAATCAAACATGTCATTTAATCAAAATTTTTCTAATGTGCGCAGAGAGACACTATATGGTACTATTTGCACGCGAGGCATGCATCCACATTATGAATATTTTTTTTTTTTTTTGGGGAAAATCCAAAAAGAAACCTGTTAGATGCATGCCAAATGTGTAAATGATACCATGGTATATACCATTTGAACACACTAGAAAATTTTTGGTCATTAGACTAACTTTGTCATAATAAATGAATTTCTTCTTTTGTACTATTATGTTACCAACAAATGAAGTTGAGAATGGGAGGAGACGTGGCAATAAAAGAGCTATTATTGATATTTTATTAGTCCAAATATATCACTGATACTGGTGTACGATATTTTAAAATTTTTGATAGAGTACTTAACATCAGTGCTACTATAGAGTATCAGGCTTTCTATAGAACTAGATCTGGTTCCAAAATTTGGAATTAAATCTGGTCATGTGGTCACATGGACAGATCCATACGGCCGCATATTACCTGTGCGGCCACACCAAGCCGCATGGGCGCTCTGGTGGAGCCACACGGCTTGGTGCAGCCGCACAATTATCCTATACGGGCACACAAAATAACCTTATTGTGTAGCCGCACAGGTCATTACTTACGATTCATATGGCCACATGACTAGATCTAGTTCCAAACTCTGGAACCAGATCTGGTTCTATAGAAAATTCATATAGAGCATTGCTTTTGTAATGAGCTTATTTAATTTTGAGGGGATGATGAATATCTCGTTTTTGTTTTCTTCAGATCAGCAATTGTTCTTCAAAATGCTTCATGAAACTAAATAATTATTTGTGACTTCTGTTCTATGAAGTCATAGAACAAGCAAGAAAAGATTGCCAGAAGTCTATAACAACGTCCACAAGCTATTACAACAACAATGACATTGCTAGATGCAACCAAATAAGCTTCAAATTATAGTGAGATACAAGGTTCATGACATTGATCCTAAAATAAGGCGCGACGGTGAAGAAAATGGATTTCTTTACATGCGCAGCCTGCTAGATATGCTGAAGGAGCTAACCTTCAACGGGGTTGCCACCACCAGTGGTGATTCCGGTGAGTCGCTGACTGCAAATTTCTCGTGCATGAAACAACTATCAACAATAGAATCATCTTTCAGAACTATCTTGTAGCAGTAGCAGCTTTTAAGTCCAACCTGAGTCAGGTAACATTCATGTGAACTGTTCTTAACCTGTTGGAAGTTCCATATAACACTGAACTTGCCCACAGTGGCTACCAAGTGCCGCTCCTGCTTGCCATTTTCCGTGACCTAAGCAATATAAGAAAAATTCTCACAATTAGCAAAATTGTTGCAGGCATCACATCAAAATGAAATTATTTTTCTTTCAGCTAATAGCAGAATCTTTTTAATGTTTTCCTTGTCATCACTTCTGTGAAGTGCTGCCTGGGTTGTAGGGCTCCAATAGAAATTTTGAAGGTTTTACTACGGAGAAAACCAAGGCTGTCAAATTTACAAGTTACTTTTCTTCTGAAGAGCTTGAAGTATTTGTTTATTTCTCAGAAAACTACTACTTTGTTTTTCAACTTCGCCAAATCTGCTTTTGGACACTGCAAACAACTTCCGATCTCATAACACCATTAGCCTGGGAGATCAAGGCAAGTGCACACTTGCAATTTTCGGGGTTACATTTGCGCAAAGAAACAGTAAAGGTCACCACACAAGCAAAAAAAGAGGATTCCACCCAATTTGGCATTTTCAAATCATAACAAATATTGTTCCCTAGCCCCTGAACAACAAATATTCACAAAATATCTAAATGAGCGTCATTTAGAAAAATGCAGTGGCAAGTAAAATTCTCCTGCAATTATAAAATCAATTCCAGTGTTCGATATGTGACTTATTTCATCATATGGGCTCACATATATATACCCACGCGCACGGATGTCCAATATGTAATTACTATACTGCCATATAAAATTAACCTGAAGACTCCGAAGCATGATATATATATATATATATATAGGCACACTGCACAGGCAATCTGATCCCATTACTTGTTGAATAGCTTTGTAACATTGACAGGTTCAACTTATCTCTGTTATATTAGATTGTTGTGAAGATGGGCAGGCAGCAATAAAGTTTATTAAAGACATAGATTTCAAAATTTGTGCTAAATTCTTGTGCAATAAACTTGAACCTAATCCAATCAAGCAAGGCACAGAAATACGGCGCAAGGTAAGGAATTTTTTTTTTTTTTCTTTTTCGTTGCCGGGCCCGGGGGGTTGGTGATAAATGCAGTAAAAGCATACGTACCCACGAAAACTGAGCGTTGCGGAACTTATTGTTTGCTCCAGCCATATGTGAGTCCAATGGATTTAGTTTCAACAATCTTGGTGCTGAGGTTCTGTTTCCCATTCGACCAGCAAAACCAGTCTTTGTCTTCCCATCCTTGTCTGTAAACAGGGTGCATATAAGAATCAAATAAGTGTCAGTAGTACCCAAAATCCATTTCCCATCATAGGTAACATCCACATGAGTAATAGGAGAACCAAGTCCCGGGAAAGCAGTCTTGGCCTGCCTCATTGAACTGCATGAGTACAACCTAATCTTCCCATCAAGTGACCCAACAACAATTGATCCGTCACCAGTTGTGGCAAAACACTCAAAGTTAGTTCCCCTTGAAAATTGATGTCCCTGAGTCCAATTCAACACTGGGGTGCTCTCATTTGCAATATTCTGAACCATCCCATTGCGATCACGCATATCCCACTCAGACGTGTGCTCTTCCGATCTACAGAGCCGGTTATCATCCAAACCTAGGAAAGTAGACCCGGAAGGATCCATCTGAGCTCCTTTACTTTCATTTGTAATCTCTCTCATGGTAATGTCAGTCCCATCCTTCTCAAATTTCCACTCGCTCACAACTTTTCCTGTTTCAATGTCAAATTGATGCAAGCCCCTCGAATGTAGCTTCCCACCCTGCATTGGACTCATGAGAAGCATATTAGTCTCAGCCCTCATCAACAAAGCTTTCCTTGGAGTTGAAAAGCTGGGATTAACACTCTTCCTCGCACTCAATCTACCGTCATCAAAATTAACATAAATACCCTTACCTTGGATGCCATGGTTATAATTCCTAACTACTTGAATCCCTGAATCACTAACGAGAAAACTGTTGTCCAGAGCACCTAAAGCCAAACTCTGAATGGCGCCACCAGTTGTGGCTGCTTCCTCAAACTCCTCCGTCAAACCATGGCTTTCTTTCAAGGAAGTTTTTGTGGGAGTTTTAAATAAACTATCCTCCGCATCCTCCCACATCGAATCATCTGCCACCTCTGGTTTCGCCCAGCCAATGAAATCCTTCCCATAAACCTTCGCTCTATTTTCATCGTTTGCTTCGTGCCCATAAGTATTCTCAAACAAACACTCCTGGTATTTCCCAACAAAAGTATCATAATCTTCGGGGCTAAGGAACTTAATTGCCCAGACCCCATTTGCCACAAAATCAACACGCCTCTGGTCCTTATACGCCTTCAGCTGTAAATCATTGTCCACTTTCGCCTTGACTTTCGACCCGATTTTCAATATCCACCAGCAATTCGGGTCGGATTCTTCGTCCTCTTCGTCATCTTCTGAGCCGGATTTAACAAATGAGTAAGAAGTAACCTTCTCTACAACAACCCATTTAGATTTGGGCGTGTTTCCACCAACATGGAGGTAAAGCTTGATGGAATTTTTCGGATAATTTCTTGGCGCCTGGTTATTGTACTTGAGTTTCAGAGCCCGAAGTCTCGATTCAACGTCATCCAAAGATGACGGCATTTTGGGTTTTCGTTGGTCGGAGGAATTAGATGACGGAGTGCCGTAGTTTTCTGCCTCATCGTCCGATTCCCGTTCGCGGGTAGTGTCTTCGGATTCGGATTCAGTTTCCGATTCAAGCTCAAGATCTTCCCGGCTGTGGTTGGCTCCCATCTTTGGATTTGAATTCGGATCTTGGGTGCCGAAAATTGGTGGTACAGTTAGAGTCAGAGAGGTGCGTGTGTGTGTGTGAGAGAGAGAGAGAGCGAGAGGAGCAGGATTTTGAAATTTTAAAATTTGAGCCTGGTTTTAAGGCATTTGATCCCCAAATTGCTAATTACCGGAAACCGGCTTGAGTTGTTAAAAATGTATCGTTATATGATCTAAGATAATTGCCGCCATTAAACCCTGACATTTGATGATATTGTATAATTTACTCTAAACTTTTAAACTTAGTAATTTCAAAATCGAATCTCGCATTTTCTATGCATCTAACCTTTTTTATTTAGGAAGACAATAATACACTCAATTTCTCATTAACTTAAAAATTAGTATATAACAAATAAACAAAAATAGTTAGTCACACTCGCAAATTTTAAATTTAATCTTTCTACTAAAATACTATCAAAAGTAGTTATTTACACCACATTTTTTACTAATCACTCCATAATTTTTAATTTTTCCGTATTTACTAAAAAAGTCATTGGTTAAATAACTTAAATAAACAATTATATATCTATATTTTTGGGTACACAACAACATAAAAAAGTAACATATGTATATATATCTCCATATTTTTACATCAGTCACTCGAAGAACCTAATTTTTATTTACGAACCATGAACCGATCAATATTTAATTTCTAAAATCAAACTTTAAGGCCCCTAATATGACTTTGGACAATCCCTTATCGCTTGAACTTTTAAGGAGAGCTTCTCATCATGATTCTCGTCTAAGAGAAATTGGGGGGGGGAAGAAGAAGAAAAAACAAAGAAAAGAGCTGGTCGTTGGACTGAATAGAAGATAACAATATATATTCATCTCCAATTCTGACTTACTTATCATATGAGAAAAAGGAATTCAAATGATAAAATGATTGAAGGCTTTTCTTGCAAGCGAACATTGTTGGATTTGTTGGAGCCATTATTGATGATCGTGGGTGATTGATCTTCCTTATCAAGACAAATTATAATCTCGCCTACCACTGATTTAACAACTGCTTATTTATAATCACAAATTTCAAACTTTTATTAAATTTACACCACTTATTTCACCTCTTTATAATTTCTCTTTATAAACAATGGCCACGAGGAATGTGGTGTACCATTTATTTATATTTATTTTGTTTCAATTTTATTTTATATAATTTAAGGTTATACTGGTAAATGAAATGTAGTTAATTTATCAAATATACCTTGATGGTGGTGTATATATAATGTAGTGTGATTAGTAAAAATAATATTGTAAGTATAACCACCCTACTATCAAATCATATCCTACGTAATGATGGCACCCTACTATCAAATCAAATCCTACGTAATGATGGCAAAAAATACCCAGTTTTCTCTGAACTTGATGGGAAGCCGCTTAAATAGAAAAGTATTTTTCTATTCCTCACCGCGCAAATGGATCAAAAGTGTGAATCTTGACCCACCCACAATGATTGCTTAAAAGTAAGAGAAAAATGTGAAATAAATAACAGAAAATTTAAAAAAAATGAAAAAACATAAAATTGATAGACGGATCAAAAAATCGATCCACATTGCGTCAACTTGCACATCGATTCGATACGCCCCACAATCATCCCTAATTTTTCATTAGTTGTTTTTTTTTCTAATACAACAAAATCATGTTTTTTTTTACCTATTTCTTATTTAATTTTTTTAGCTCAATTAGATTCTAAGGGCACCATTGTCTTTTTAAATTAAAAAGGCTAGATTGCACCAAAAAGGTGATACTTGAGATTAGAATAGGGCTGGACCTGAAGATAGGCTGAACAGGTTGCAGCTTAGCGCCCAGCTAACTTGGGGGCCCAAACCGTGCTTCCATTTTATTATAACACAAAATCCAAATTCCATTTATGACATAAAGTTTCAGGAACTAAGAAAGATTGCAGCTTTCCATTTCTCTTTCCAATGTTATCTTTGAATTCACGTGTTCCTTTCTCTCTTTAGTGTTTGTTTCTCTAAACTCCTTTGTTAATTGTGAAGCCTATGTGATTTTTAGTTCTTTATTTTCTTTCTTTCTTTTTTATTTTTTTATTTTTTTGCCCTTTTCATTCTTGCTAAGTGAATTGTCTAGCATTTCTTTGTTCACAAACTTGAATTGTACTTTTTATTGTAAGTAGTCACTATTGAATTGTTCCAACTCTTCTCCTTCTTTTTTTCCCTCCATTTTTCGTTTTTTTCCCTAGAAGAGGATTCCAACTCTATCTTTATAATTTAATATAAAAAAGAAATCAGTCATATGGTTAAAAAAAATTCATATATCATAGGGGCCCATTTTTGAGATTCCGCTTAGAGCCCCTTCGAGTACAGGTCTGGCCCTAGATTAGAATTGTCAAGTTTCAATATTATGGTTAGGTTACACAGTAAGGTTAAAACGGTTAGGGCTAAACAATTCCAATTGATCATAAAATATGCAAATTATTATATCCATTGAATGTGATGGGCGACCCCTTCTTTCACATTATGATTTTAACCTACTTGTCATAGAATGAGAGGAATATAGAGCCAGGCATGGTCCAAACTCGACAACCACCTTCAGCCTTACTTCAGCTTGCACATTCATTGTAGAGTCATTCCTCTCACAAGACAACCAAAAATGCACATGCGACTGCTGGACTAATTTGGGAGAAACCACCCGTTTGTACCTACAAATTGAATGTGGATGGTGCTGTTAAAGAAGGGGTAGACTTCTACATTTGCAAGCCTAAGGTAACGGCAGCACAGCCTATGACACTTACAATGGGCTTTTATTACTACAATGTAAGCGCGACCCGATAGGGATGACCCAAAAGTTGTTTTTATAACTCTTGAATCGGTAGCAGCGGGTGGGTAATCGCCACTGTAGAGTATAGATCCTATAGCAGCGACATAGTCACTGCTCTAGGTATAATAGTCGTCGTATATAAAAGTAAGCGTTGACCAGTTCCAAGGTATGGGTTTGAGAGGCGATTTTGTCGCGGCTATACATTTAAAGGTTAGAGGCGCTACCTTTTTGCCCTAATAAATTGAGGGCCCAGCTTTTTACACGTCGTCTTTTATCTCCACTCGCCCAATTCTATACCAAAATTTAGCTTTTTTTTTCTCAGTTAATTCCCAGATCTGCGCTTTAGCCTATATTTGTTCGTCACTCTAATCGCTTTCTGCCAAATTTGTGGATGTTCTAGGTGGTTGCTGTGCTATAGAATTTCCAGCGGCCCGAGGTAAAATTTCGCCTTCTTCACTTACCATGTGTGCATAGTGAAGCAAACGGTTTTCTTTTTCATTTAACATGGCTTCCATTTCAATTATCCATCTAGCCTTTGCTTGTTATGCAGAATTTTTTTTTTACCCAACTGATTATTTGAACACTCGTTGTTATTTACTTTATGTACCGGTTCATTTGCTTCAGATATTGAATGAATTTTGCTCTTCTTTATAATAAATTTTCTATGTTAAATAGCATGCTATGTTTGAGTTTTGATGATTTCTCAGTGGATTAAGAAACAATAGTTGAGACAGTGTCCTCCATTGAGCTATTTGATTCTCTTAACTTGCATATTCAATATGATTTTTCTATGTTTTGATTGATTTTCCTAGAAGGCTGAAATCCTTTTCCTTTAACCTATAGAATTTGAATATGTATAGTATAGTAATGTTAAGGAACTTCCGGGAAGTTTTGTTACAAAACTTCCCATCCCATGTGGCATGCATCAAATACATGTCGCGTGTACGAAATACACGTGGCGTGAATCAATGCACGCCACAAGGTATGGGAAGTTTTGTAATAAAATTTCCCAGAAGTTCCTTAACATTTTCAATGTATAGTATAGAGCTAATAAATAATTGAGATATTTCTTGTAAATTATAGCTCACTGGAAAATGGTACATCCACTCTGAAGTTATACACTATGTTATAGATATTTTATAAGAGATTCTACCACACTATGGTGGACAAATTTCAGTGAAGAACTAAGCCCTAAGAATTTGGGAATACACATGATTTCCCTATCCTTTGCTAACTACCAGAATTGGCTGTATATACGATGTGTAATTTAGTAATACACTTGATGATCGGAAGAGCGTAAAATAGTAGTTGTAATGGTTGTTTAAAGGTTTTGTAAAAGTTGCCCAGCACGATTTAAGTCAATTTCATCTAGCTTGCTGTTGATAGAAAACCAGTGTAGTGATTATTCCTTGACAAGCTGTTCATACATAATTGTTAACTAGATGGGCATTAACCATAGGAAGTTGTGTATTCTTGCCTTAAGTTTCAAATGTAACTGGTTGTATTGTACTTATATCACTTCAAGTTTATGCAAGATTTGGATGCTCAAACTCAACTATTGTTTGCGTACGAACTTCTTGATTTGATATATCATCATCTTAAAACATATGGATGACTATTAATTGATTGTGTATAGAAATGCTTCTTGGATCTAATTCTGGCTGTAATGCGATATGATATAAAGTCAAAAGAAAATATTCTTTGACTTATTAGCCCAGTGGGAGGGTGAGGTTAAATGCATTCCATTGTTCAACATGAAGTTCCAAACAAAAATGCAACCGTATTCTTTAAAATCAGGTGACATCATGTGTTACTTGGTGTATAGGGATCAAATCTCAGATGTGACCCAAAGCTTGCAAATCTTTGATAAATATGCCATAATAACCAAATTGTCATTCATCGAATTCATAAAAAAATTTGCACCATTTCTACATGTGAACTTATATTCTAGTTTCGTGCTGAGTATTCTTATTTGACTACATCCCCATGTTAATATATTCCAACCTTCGTCTCGTACTTATACCTCTTGGATATTATATAAGTGTTTTAACATCTGAACACAATGGGCTTTGTTTTAATGAACAAAATTGGCATACTGCCATCTAATTCTATGGCTAATCTAACATAGAATCCTATGTGAATTCTCCATTGCATCTAGGCCATTCTAATCCTATGAATTTTTTAATTATCAAGCATTGTTATTCATTCTACCTACAATAATCTATTCGTGGTTGCAGGCAGCATGGTGTACATTTTCTCCACTTGTGGTTGTCGGTGGAATGCCATGTAGAGCAAATATATGACCCCATAGTGGGAGAATCCTTGGTAAGCCTCTTTAATACGAAGTGTCGTGGGCTAATAACTATTATTATTGTTGTACTTTTCTACGTGTCGACAATTAACTAATGAAGTACATGCCAAACTACTATTACTTTAATGTGAAACAGCTAGAGTCTAGTGTGAACAATGCATTTTATTTGCATATATAGGCCACAAAAATCAACAAATGCTAGAATAAACACATGGTCCAGAAGGTATGGTCACCATTTAGATTGTATTCAATTTTGTGATGGACGAAGTTGTTGTTTTCAAAGTACTCATTGAAGTCAAATGCAAGAATGTGGATTTTTTGGTTTTCCTGAAGTCACCAGTTGTTATTTTTAGTTGCTGTTAATTTCATCTTACCAAAGTAATTTTTTATGGCTCTTGTCATGTGGTAGTTTATTATTGTCTTTGGTGATATTAGTTATGTTTGTGTATATTAATTGGTTACACAGTTCTTAGTTCACTCGATTGTGTAGTATGTATTATTTGATCACAAAGAAGAACTATAGTGATAAGTATTGATAAGAGTATTATCTGAATGTCATTTCTTTTCTAGGTTTGCAATCATGGATATTGACAAGAGTTGGACAAAGATTAGAAACCGAGGGAAGTCTCTAGAATTTGAGTGTGGTTTGCAACAATTTATTGCAAGGGCAAAGCCTTTTGTAAATGATTTGGGATTGATAAGATGTCCTTGTGTGAACTGCTTGAATGTTGTGCTGCATCTGTTGGCCACCGTAGAGGGTCATATTTTGAATGCTGGCTTCTCAGAAAGTTACATAATTTAGGTACATCATGGAGAGAAAGAAAGGTCGCAAACAGATGGATAGTCACAATATATGGAGACCTCAACACAGCTAAGTAAGTTCCAGATGAGATGGCAAGTATGATGGAGGATATTGTCGATATTGAAGGTGTAGAAGAAGGTAGTGATGAAATGTATGACCAGTTATACTAGGCACTGCTTACTAAGCTTTACCCTGAGGCTTCTTCATTCTCATCTCTGAACTTTTTGCTAAAGTTGATGAATATTAAGGTGATGAACAAGTGGTCAAACAAGTCTTTTGACGAATTATTGAAGCTCATAAAGTTAGCATTCCCAAAAATGAATCTGGTCAAACAAGTCTTTTGACGAATTATTGAAGCTCATAAAGCTAGGATTGGGGTACGAGTCGATTCACGTATGTAAGTATGATTGTGCATTATTTTGGAAAGAAAACGCTAAAAGAGACACTCGCCCTGTTTGCAGTGAGAGCCGTGGTTGAAGACTGCAGGTAATGGCTCAAATAGGAATGTACCACATAAGGTGATGCATTATTTTCTGATTGCACCGAGGCTGAAACGATTATTTGCCATAGGGGAGACTGCAAGGTTAATAAAGTGGCACAACACATGGCGACTAAAATATGAAGATGAAATGCAACATCCGATAGATGGAAAAGCTTGGCAAGAATTCAATAACAGACATCCTGATTTTTCATGAGAGATAAGAAATGTCTGACTCGAACTCACATCAGATGGTTTCAACCCATTTGGTAACATGAGCCAAGCCTACAGTGTGCGGCCTGTGGTATTGACAATTTATAACTTGCCTCCATGGCTTTGCATAAAGCCAGAATATCTTTTGCTTGCAACACTAATCCCAGGGCCTAAAGCACCTGGAAAGGATATGGATGCATTCCTCATACCATTGGTGGATGAGTTGAAAAACCGATCTGACTGTTGGTGTAGACACACGTGATGTTGCAACTCATAATCGCGGGCTCTTTAGGATGTAGGTTGCCTTGATGTGGACCATTAATGATTTCCCTACTAGAAGTAGTCTCTCAAGATGGAGTGGATAGGGGTACCTAGCATGTCCAAATTGTAATGAGGACACTCCTTCTATACGAGTCATTCCGAAGGGTTTCGACCAGTCATTCTAGGTAAGCATCCTGACTATGGTGGCATAAGACGTACGCTTTTGCCAGAGGAGCTAAATTGGAAGAGACGTAGTATTTTTTTTGAACTACCTTATTGGGCTAGTAATGAATTAAAGCACAACATTGATGTGATGCATGTGGAGAAAAATATTTGTGATAGCATTTTAGGTACTGTGACGCCCCGGGCTCTGGGTGCCCGAGACGTCGTTAAATATTTCTCTCTTCTATTTTAAATAAAATAAATCAAAATGAATCAAGAGTGAATAAAATGCGGAAAATATCTTGATTCAAAAGTGATAATACAAAAGATAATTCGTCGGTGATAGCCAACTGTTTCACACGACATCAAACGTTCTCCAAGTACTTAAACTAAGTTTGAATCAATTAACATCAAAAGTTTCCAAGTACTTAAACAAAGTTTGAATCATTCAAAATAAGGCTAATTTAATTTATTTTGGAAGCCACCATTGCTCAAGGCGTCTCCTCCGACTTTCAATCTGCAAAATGTTAATTTTGAAAAGGGTGAGTATTTCATAGAAATACTCAGTAGATTCAGCGCAATATTAACCAATTTATACTATAAACATATATATAAACATGTAAATCATATCTCATAAGTCTCTACTCGAAAACAAGCATCGTATGGTAAATGCAGGTTTCCGACTCTCGTCTCATGCCTGAAGGCATATAGATACTAGCGCGCATAGTAACATCATAGCGTGCATGCAAAATATGTGCATAGTAATAAGACATATGCAAAAGTCTCGTCTCGTCTCAAGCATAAAGCAATTAAGCTCGTGCAAATAACATATAAAAACATAAGTCACATATCCATATGCAATTCATAGAACAATCAATTAATATTAGTGCTATTTTTGAGAAAATATCTTAGAAAAGAGTCTACTTCAATTTCCACCGCGTCGAGCTAATGGCAGGGTTTACTCACTTATTCTTCACTCCTTGCCTATAAAAGAATATGAAACTCAAATTAGGAATTTTGTTAAAATGAGTTATTTTATAAAAGAAATTATTTTAAATTAAG
Organism: Nyctanthes arbor-tristis; assembly: GCA_963692815.1. Taxonomy (NCBI): domain Eukaryota; kingdom Viridiplantae; phylum Streptophyta; class Magnoliopsida; order Lamiales; family Oleaceae; genus Nyctanthes; species Nyctanthes arbor-tristis. Next base: position 13,344 of record CAVNYN010269544.1, read on the forward strand.
TTATAATAAATTAATTGCATAAAATGCTTAAAGTTGTAGTGCATAATGTGATTAATACCTAAAAGTTAAGGAAAACTATAAAATGAAGGATTAACTAAAATTTAGGTATAAAATATATGAGTTTAATTAAACTAATTTAGGAATCCTTAAAATTCAATAAATCCAAAAATTATAATTTAAATAGTTAAAGTCATTAAGTCTCATATTTAATAAAATAGAGCTTAAAAATAAGTATGTACTAATTTATGGGTTTAAATAAATAAAGTTAAACATAAACTAAAATTAAAATATTATAAACTTTTAAAACTAACTTGAAAAAATCCTCAAAATAAAGGAATAAAATCACTGAAAATGAAAGTTTATAGGTTAAAATGAATAAAACATAAGTTTCTGGGTCTATCCGAAAGGGATCAAAAGTTTGAGGGCCAAAAGTAACGGAATCAGAAGTTTTGGGCTCATTTAAACTAAATACAAAGTTCAGGACTTAAATGACACAAGATAAAACTTTGGGGTTAAAATTTAAATATCCAACAAATACATAAAATTGCTCCCTCTGCCCCTGTATTATTCGACTGAGCAGAGAGAGGGAGAGGGAGAGAGGTCATGAGAAGGGGGAAAGGGCCACCGGATTTTGTGTCTCCCACGCCGGCGAAGCCACGCCAGACTAGGCGCTCGGCCGCCCACGCGATGCCGTAGGCCACAAGGGCGATTTGGGGCTCAAACATGGCGTGAGGAGGGGGATAATCCGAGTTGAACTCGGTCGAGCTTGGCCCCAATTTATCAACCAAAAATCTGAAATTTTGACATAAAAATAAGGGTTAATGTTCGGGTTAGGTTCTTGGGTGCGTGGTGAGTTGAAAAATGGAGGTTTTGGGGTGAAATATGGTGGTGGTGTTGGTCGGCAGTGGGGAGGTAGGTGCACGGTGGTGGCGGTGCTCGGTGGGGGTGCCTTTACCAAGAATGTGGCTCTATCTTCCCTTGTATACTTGTTTAACCCAAGAAATTGCATAAATTGTGAAATTTGTAAAATGTGTGTGTGTGTGTGGAGGCAATGGCGGCCGGCGGTGGCGCACAGTGGTGGTGATGGTGGTGGTGGCATTGGTTTAATCTTCCACCAATGTCATAACCAAAAAAAAAAAAAAATCAGAATTTTTGCAGCTGTGTGTTCTTGGCAAGGAAGAGGCAGTTGTTTGTGTTGTATATGTGTATGTGTGGATATGTGATGAAGTGTATATATTTTTCTTCCAGATTTGTGCTTGTGAAATGTGGATTTGGAATGCTAATATCTAAAATTTGTGAATGTTTGTGTGAGATAGTGAGAAGGCAGTGAGTGTTTGTTGTGGGAAAGGAAAGAGCAGTGTGGTTGTGTGTGTGTTTGTAACATTTTTCAGAGACAAGAGGGGGGAGAATAGGGGACGGTTGGGGGGAATGGAAGACAGGAGCAAACCTTCTCTTGGTGGCTGCTAGGTTAAGCTAGGAGAATGGAGTTGGGGGAGTTTATAGAAACCATTTTGGCATAGGGTTACATGGGGTTGAGGGTTTGAATAAGGGTTGCCAAATGAGGAAAAAGTCTCAATCTAGGGGTTTAATTATAATGATTTTGGATTAAGAACTAAGAGGTTAATTAAAGTACTAATTAACTAAGCTTGTAGAAATTGTGAATTTGAATAAAAGAAAATGTGAATTATGCTTAACTTACTTAAATGGTTAATTAAATGGTAATTAATTAAATCAATTGAAATTTCTTAATTAAGATAAATATTTATTATGAATAAATTAAATTAAGTTTAAGAATTAAATTCGATAAATTTTGGTAGTGACGTGAATAAAAACTCGAAAATGTAAAGTTTAAAATTTTAAAATTTTTCGGTCGCTACAGGTACGGTGTTAGACGATCCATTGAAATCAAAGGATACTATCAATGCCATTAGAGACCTAATGCAGTTGGGAATTAGAAGTGAATTGCACTTGTATCGGGTTGAGGGTAGAGTAATGAAGCCCGCTGCTACATGCACACTATTACCGGCTAACTGTGTTAAGTTCTTCAACTTCATTAGATCAGTTAAATTTCCAGATGGGTTTGCATCAAATCTAAAGCGGTGCATAGCCGAAGGCGATAGTCGGATTACAGGGTTGAAGTCACATAATTGTCATGTAATCCTACAGCGGCTTTTGCCAATTGGTACCCGATCTTACTTACCTCAAGATGTAGCCGGTGCAATAATCGAGTTGTGCACTATCTTTAAGCAATTATGTGCAAGGAGGCTGAAAATAAGTGACATGGTGGCAGCTCAGGAACAAATGATATTGTTGCTATGTAAGTTGGAAAGGATCTTTCCACATGCCTTCTCTGACATCATGGTTCATCTTATTGTACACTTGCCAGAGGTTCCGATCTCTTGGGGGCCCAGTTTACTTGAGATGGATGTTTCCAATTGAGCGATACCTTGGCCGACTAAAAGAGAAAGTTGGAAATCGTGCAAAGCCGGAAGGATCTATATAGTGGGTGAGGCAATAACTTTCTGTTCACACTATTTTGAAGATATTGAGACGAGATTCAATAGATCTAGAGAGAAATGGCTGTCCACAAATTCCTACTGGGTTGCCATCGGTATTCCAATCACAATGTTGACCACTTGGTAGCAGAAAGTCCATAGTGTTGCCGCGGGAGTTACAAAAGCAGGCCATGTTTTACATCCTTGACAATTGCTCTGAACTAGACCCCTATGCTACGTAAGTCTAACAACGCTTTTCCTTTTGTTTTCTTCCTACTACAGGAAAATATTAGTTATCATTTTTCGTGATTAGATTTGCTACATTCTGACTTATGCTTGGCAAGGAATTTAAATTGCTATGGTATTTTTGCATTTCAAGTTTTTTTTCTTTTTTTTTTTCAATATAGATTTTGAAAAGTGAGTATTTTTTTTTTTCAATCTATGATTTTTGCATTTCGAGTATTTTTTCCCTTTTGTTGGAGGAGCATTTATATTAGCCAACGCTACTCTTTCAAGACTCCACTTGTGTTTTAAGAGAAGATCATATATTAGTTTGTATAGATCTTGACTAGGCTCCAAATGGTGTAGAACAGTACATTTTATCCCCTGGGCTAAATTTGAAGTAATTTTGACCGAACTAGGAGTTTAAATTATAACTCTGGAATCTATAATAGATATGAGAAATGAAGAATAACGAAGTAAGAAAGTGAGGAAATTTTTCTACCAAGTTGATCTCTCCTGTTGACCCTCCATCTGTTAGACTTGTTAGTTGTTGTCTTGCATAATATAATATTGTATTCCCTAATGACTCTTAACTTTACGTATCAGACCTCACAAAACTTTCTGAAAATAGTTACTAACTATAGAAATAAGCTGTTTTTTTCCTTGAAGTGCAGATCGATAAGTAACTCAACAATCCATTAATGAGGCAACCACACTCTAAGTCAGGTCCTATCCACCTCATCTACAAACAGTAACTTCTAGCATATTAGATTTCCATTTGTTTCTTTGGGTTTTAAGTAGTGAAGTCTTGCCAAATGGACTTGACCTCATTTTTAATAAAGAAACCATACTAGGAAAGGCATGGGACTGATTGATCCATTTTTTCAAGTACACTAGGAAAGGCAGGCATGGGACTGATTGATCCATTTTTTCAAGTACTAGGAAAGGCATGGGACTGATTGTTCTTACAAGGAATAACAGTAATATAATATATCAGATGCACATGAAATTTTACATTCATGACCAAACGTTAAGTGATATGACATATTACTCTATATAGTGTGATATCTATGTTTCGCGATTCATGATGCTAACCATTACTATGTCATACACAGCCAACACCGAACCGAGCTGATACAGTCGGGCTGCCATCATGTGGAATTGGTGCACAAGAAGAAATTTCATGAGTGGCTTTACAGGAAGGTGGTTATAGTGTTTATTTGTGATTAATGTTCTATGTAAAACGGTCCATAACAACCTTTCCGGGTATTACTTTTGCAGCTGTACATTTTGCACAAACATAATCCAGATTCTGTGCCAGATAAGCTTTTTACGTTGGTAACTGGCTGTGATATAAATGTTCAATCGTATTCATCATGCATTGTTAATGGTGTCCTTTCCTAACCCAGACACGGGACACACGTCCGGCTACTCAGAACAGTGGTGTATCTGTCCCAGGAGAAGGAGGATTGGTTTACTACGGAGTATTGCAAGATATTTGGAATTGCAGTTTGGGGCAGAGGATTCTGGGGTGCTTTTTAAGTGCAAGTGGTTCACGCTTGACTCTAGGCGGATTTTTGCAAGGAACAACATTACAAGCATCAAGATCAGTGCCGAGGCTTGGAAGAGATCGGAAGAGCGTCGGTGTAGGGAAAGAGTCAAGCAAAGTAGGTGTTTTATATAGGTGATCCCTCCCGAGGTGTAAATTGGCGAGTTGTGCAAGATGTTCATCACGTAATAGCCTGGGAGGACTCGAGCACCTCCGTGACTGAAATTGACCTTTATACAGCCAAATGTGTCTTCTAACTTTACCCTGTATGTTGATCTTGGCAACTTAGAGCACTTTCTCTGTGCCAGCATGATGGTGAAGATGAACATGTTAGTTTGCGACCAGATAGTTTTGGTAACGTTGTTGATGACAAGGACTTCATTGATGATGACGAGTTGGAAGATGAAACTTTGGGAGAGGACGGTGAGGCTGATAACTCTCTTGACTTAGAAACTGGTGTTGGAGAGGTTGTTGCTCATTATGAAAGTGACTAATATTGAGGTCTAATAGTTAGGCTCCATCTAAATGTGTTGCAATGCAATGACTAGTTGAACAGAGTGGAATACTATATATGTCCGGCTAGCAGTGCACAAGTTAGCAGGATAGGCAAATATTTTGTTCCATGATTGCTAGCTAGTATTGACAAGCATAACTTGGGTCAAAACTTTCCGTATCTATGATCCTTGTGATGATATTCAAGATACCAAGAAAATTTACCGGGCAACTTGTTGAAATTGCCAGAATACTTATGGCATTTTGATTGAGGCCAAATATGATTACCATAATTTGAGAAATATTTTAATTATACGACATCAATTGCCATGCCACTAACAACAGAGAAATTATAAAAATGGTAATTTTTTTTTTTTTTTTATAAAACACGCCACATTTGGTTATATATGTATATTGTTTCCCCAGTAGCATTCTAATTTTTTCATCGGAATTGTTTTTGTAACCAATTTTTCAAGTAATATCTCTTGCCTAAAATAATAATATTCTTCCAAATTTTTGTATCAGGGGGCTCCTAAACAATGAAAAATAAATAATTTGCACTTAAATATTTTTTTCTTTTTTCTATTTTTTTTTTTTTGAGACTGACTTAAAGTATTTAGCAAATTCTTGTCCAGTTTAGTTGAAAGAAAATCTTTATTGAACATTGTTTTTAATTTTAAATGTGGGTTGACTCTAATGCATATTAGATTTATTTACTAGTGGCTTAATTCTCATAACCATGGACAATATCATATACCATGTGTAACCTGGTAATTGCCCAAATCCTTAATTCCCAAATCTTCATTTAGAGCAATTGAGTTTCTTTTAAAAAAGGGAATAAAATTTGCCAACAACCAGAGAAATGTAAGGATTAATCATCCGGAAATAAATATGTTCTGATTAAAAAGTCATGCGAAAAAAGGGCATACTCTATTTTGTGGAGGTGATGATGACACCCCCAAAAGGTGTATTTGTTGCTAATATTAATTTTTTACACACAAATAATCGAAACTATAGATAAACCAGACCGGTCATCTAGCTGGAAAAGCTAAGAGTTCAAGTTTTAAAAAATCAAATCAGGTCAAGTCGAGGTTGAACCAGTTTTAATGTATGATGGTTTACATATTTGACATTTTGCAATCAAAAGCATTTAGTACACTATTATTATCTAACTCAAATGTAGTATTCTACTTTTTTTTCCTACCTAAACACAATTTATTTAGATTTCTTTACTGATATCATATTTAATATTTGTTTTCTTTCTTTTTTTTTATTGTTTTCTAAAATTTGTTTTGCTATTTTATTATCGAGTCATTATTTCGGGGTAGCTGACCCGAATTCCTTATTCCTTTAGGAGTTCAGATGTACATTTGCAAATTGAAGCCCCTATTATTTCTAATCATTGTTCACCGTTTCTAATATCTCGGTATCTGATGTATTCCCTTTCTTCTAAATTTCTTTTGTGTTTGCCAGCATCTATGGATCCCGGTTAAAGCTTTGTGATTAGTTGGATTATTGGGGGGTTTAAGAAATCTCATGCATTTTTTGATTGATTGATTGATTTACCTATATTTTTTAAATCAATAAGTATTAAGAGAAATGTCTGGCCCAGTAAGGTTTTCGTAATGCGGTTGAACACCTCTCATATTAAGGTAGTGAGGAAATTGTATTCATTTAAGTTGCATATATTAAATAATAATTCAATTATTATTTTGTTAGTGATAATTCAATTATTATTTGTTTATATTTGTTGTGTTTTACCATTTTATGAAATCTTTCTTCAGTTTAGTATTTTTTTATTTCTTAATGATATATTGGATTAATTATTTACTACAAATAAATTCCGACTATAATTTTTCCTTAATTTATGCAAAATATATTTTCATCAAATCTCCTAAATATCTAATTTTCTGTTTATATTCCTTCTGTCATTATTTTAAAAAAATTATAACTTTCTACATCAATTTAATTACTTGCTCTTATTTTTATAATAATGCTTCCATCTATTTAATTTTTATTTCGATTGTTTTTTTTTTGTTGAATTTTATGCGGGTATTGATATTGTAGATGCTCCCTCTCCATTTTATATATTTACAAATTAAATTCTGTTCAATTGCAGTAGAAGTCAGCCAACATTATATACTGATTAACCTAATACTAGCTCACAAGTCACAGGGGGAGAGAATTCAAGCAGTTGCAAATGGTCAGCTTATTAGAAGGTTCGATCAGCTAACCACTCAAGGAAACATTTATATGATCAAACTCTGATTATAGAGAATCCTTTCAAGCTCTTCTGAAAGAATAGTGATATGATCATGCATTATACACATAGTGAATACATTATATTCTTATCAATAACTATAATGATGATACGCTTTTTTTAGTTTTTCAGGGTTATGTTTTTAAATGGAGATCTAATTATTTTGCATCTAATCAAAATACTTTTGAACAGTTAAATTTGAATTGTTGTTCTACCTGTCGAACGCACGGGTGTCATACTAGTCAAAATTAAATGAGTTAGAAGTAGCCCCCAAAAAAAAAAAAAATCATTTACTAAATTTGCAACTTAGAATTAATATCACATATCATGAACTATTTGATCGATATCGCATATCATGCCCGGTATGTAATACGCACAACTTGGATTTTGGAATAATCAATTTATTCCATAAATACTATGCAATGTAAGTCTCATTCTTTAAGTAGATGAAACAGTAAAAGCAACATCAACAAGAATAATCAGTGGTGTTGCTATGTATGAATAGCTCTGAACGCTAAATCCTTGCTTCGAAAATAATCAACCAGAACGCTTTGACCATCAGTATCAGACTCTTTCAGAAAAGATGATGATGATGATGATAAGAGCAGACGATCAATTAATCAATACAAATGATAACAGAATGACAAGTGAAAGTGACTATTCACTGACTAACTATATTATCCATACGCTACTCAATTCACTGAAAAAGGTGAAAAGCTAACTAGTCCCCGTAATAGGACCAAAGAATGTCCTATTATGATGATGATGAAAGCAGACAATCAATTAATCAATGCAAATGATCGCAGATTGACGAGTGAAAGTGGCAATTCACTGACTAACTATATTATCTATACGCTACTCAATTCAAAAAAGGTAACAAGCTAACTAGTCGAGATAATAGGACCAAAGAATGTCCACACTCTAGTGTCAAAATTTAACAATCAATCCAATAGTCAATGGATGGCCACTGCCAATTTTTAATTCCTCTATTATAGCTATGGTTTTTAATTGTTAATTATTTCTGGTCACTAAATCTTGATTTGATACCTCAAATGTGGATGCTCTAACGGCACATAAAGTGCTAATTTTATTAATAATTATAACAACAAAACTAGCGGCTTAATAAAAAATTTATTTCAACAACTACTATAACAATACCAAATGTATGTTATTTTTTGAGCTGTTAAGTAACATGCCTACAAATACTTTAGTACTATCAATGTGAATACTTTTGACAAAATAAGTTCGATTATTATTCTGATTTCAACATTACCTCCGGATATAAATGGTTTTCACCTTAAAAAAATAATGGCACCATTATATAGTTGCTTTTTGAAAGATGCAAAATCCAGTACTAATAAGAAAAATTAAATATCACATTTTAGCAATAATAATAAGTTGGGAAGTTGCATAAACTAATTACACATATCAGTACACGACTAAAAAAAGTGAAGGTTACCGTCTCGAGGCAAATTCTGAATTAATCTTGGATTAATATTCACCCCGATACTACCAAAAAAATGGCGCAGCCTTTGAATAATTCAGGTCTTCCCATAGCGCGAAATTATACCGCGGTTTAGTATGTGGGCGGGCTGCAAGGGGTTATATTCTACAATATATCAGAGACGTGTGCTCTTCCGATCTACCCCCAAATTCGTCTACAGCTTCACCCCCTCGACCCCTCGATCGTCTGCCTCGACCCCTCAACCTTGCAAGAGAAATCAGTCCAGCTTCTCTTCTGGCTATTTTCCTAGCAGAATAGTTGGACTGCTTCTTTAGTAGTTAGTTTTTGGCACAGCTACTCCCAAAAATCACTTATGACAATAACTTTAAACATATTAATGGCTTTCGATTTATGCTCTATTGTATGCTTCTAACGTGCATATATTAACCCAGGAACCCAACAATTGCAGACAGGCCTTCTCTCCTCATCGATTCCTGGGATCGGGATAAGGTTGCAGCCTTTTCTTTTGCTTTGAAGAAACGGTTTGTGTACTCACTCTTTTCCATAGTCTTTTGCTTGGGTTTTCTACAATTTCATAAGGATACGGAGCTTCTGTCCAGTTTTTCTGTTGGGTTCTTTGGATTTCTTGGTGCAATTTTTTGTTCTATTTCTCTATGATTTAGTGGACCCGTTTCTAAGGCATATGACTGCACGTGCTCTAGGTAAAATAATAAATTTATATAGTGCTACATGATGTAAATGTTCTTGTCCTATATATTTAAGACCTCCATATGACGGAAGCAAGAAAAGTGTTCATAAGTTGAAAGTGATGCTTTAGCAAAGTCAATTTGTTGTTTTTATGGAAATTCTTCTGTTTCTCAAGGTACTTCCTTTTTGTTGTATGTATATGTTCCTTCTGCCGATGGTGTTGTAACTTGTTGGTGTTGGGAATTTAACCAATTTTTCTAAACCCGTGTGATTAAAATAGACAATCAATATATCAAACAATAATATACGTGCGGAAACGTAAATAACACCAGAAATTATTTAACGTCGTAAAACCCTCCAACGAGAAGGGAAAATCGACAGGGCAAACCGACAACTCCACTATCACCAAATAATAATGGGAATACAATGTTTATCCTCTCAAGATTATTACCCTAAATCAAGAGGTAACCACACACTACCATAATCACGCAACACCGTCAAGAACAATATTCTTGGCACCACAAATAACTCATCTAACAATAGATGGAACCCAATAATCAACAACACGAGATGAAGAAAATATCACCTAACTCGTTTCAAGAATTAACTTGGAGAAACCACCGCTTGAAGAAATCGAAGACCAAATCAAATGTCGAAGACTCTCGTTTCAAGCAACAAAAAGGTTGAATTATCTTCTCTCTTTTTCTCGAATCCCGTGCGTGAATTGTGTGAATTGCAAGACTTTCATGCCTTTTTCGTTTTCAATTTCCGTGTACTTCCACAGCCACATATATATATATAACTATATTAAACAAGCCAAATCCTATTTGGTCTAAGATTTTGTATCCCTCAAGACTTCTACTTTTATTCAACTAAATTATTTAATTCATCCTCCAACTTTTGTCTTGTATTTAAGTTGGGTAACATCATGGGCTGGATCCGCTCAACAATCTCCCCCTCCAGTCCATGAGGGAGGTATCCCAAACTTCAAGTGTATCACTTGGAATGCATACCGGCGTGGCCGACACAGAACTCAAGCTTCTGCTTGGTAACCACCTTTGTCAACATGTCAGCAATGTTCTTATCAGTGTGAATCTTTTCCAACTGTAGAAACTTCTCATTAACCGCTTCACGAATCCAATGATATCTGACATCAATGTGTTTGG
>CAVNYN010269545.1:0-14313 GCA_963692815.1 Nyctanthes arbor-tristis
TCGACTCTCTGCAGTGCTCACTCCAGCTTTTGCTTGCTCAGCTTCATCCTTCACCTTCTTAAGTTCTTCACAAGCTGTTTGAGCAAGTGCCTTTGCCTGATCAGCTTCTTGAGCAGCCTCTTGTAATGTCTTTGGTAGCTCTACCATGTTATCTCTTTCTTCTTTCTCCTTCATCTGAATAAGAGCAATCTCTGACTTCGTTCTGTTTAGCTCGGCTTCAAGAGACGCAACTGCAATTGACGCCATTCCTTCTCTTTGTTGAATGGTGCATAGCTCTGATTTTTCTTTCTCCAGTTCCGACTTCAATGATGTGGCTGCCACTTTCAAGTAGTTCACTTCAGCTGTTGCTTTATCGATATTGAGCTTCACTTCCTCGATTTCCTTCCTGGTTGCAGTAACAGCCGCTTGAATCTCACCATGAGTTTTTTTCTGAGGATCTTCCAGTATAACCCTCAATTTTCCTTCTTCATAAGCTTCCTGCTCGACCGTTGATTCCATATATGCAGCCAATTCAGATTTTAATTCCTGCAATAAGACAGAAGCATCATCTAGCTTTGATTTAAGATCCTTTGCAGACAATATTTGCTGCTTTAGTTTCTCCAGTTCCTCCTCTGCCTGCTTCAATTCCTTGTCCCAGTTCAGAGTGTCTTGTTCTTTAGCCATAATTGCTCCAATTCTATGCTCCTCCGACTCCAAATGTGCAGCATGTGCAGATTCCAGTGACTCCTTTGCACTAATGAGCTCAATTGTTAAATCTTCAACCGACTTGTCCATTTCTTTCAACTTAGAAACAGCTTCTTCTGCCTTTTGCACTTCAGCATCTTTCTCTGTCAACAACAAAGCATAATCTTTCCGAAGCTGTTCCAATTCATCTTTAGCACTTTTTAGCTCTGATGTTGCAGCAGCTTGCCGAGCTCGAGCAACCTCAAGTTGAGTCTTGGCAGCAATGCTAGCTTCATTGGCAATCCCTTGCTCCAGCTCTTCGACTCTGAGCTTTGCAAGTTCAGAATCCTGTCTCGCTTGTTCTTCTTCTGTTTGTGCACGTTCCAGGTTCAATTTCAACTCTTCAATAAGTCTCTTAGTGGCTTTGAGCTCTTTCAAAACATGTGATTTCGCCTCTTCAGCAGCCTCTGATCTTCTCTTATACAAAGGAATTTCCAACTGCGCTTTCTCTAGTTCTTCTTCTATGAACTTTCGTCTCTGCATGGGCAACCAGAATTGCTTATTAGCCATACTGGATCTGAGTGAAGCTATTTGGACATATAGGTAGTCAAAAACTATGACAAAATGGAGTTTAAGTTACCTTATTAACCCGACACGATTCAAGGCGATCCAAAGTCATTTTAAGGGTAACAAGGTAACTTGGACCCCTTTTTGTTATGGTTTTTGTTCACATATTTGTTCAAATAGATTAATTCTACTTGATCTTGCATCACAAGCCAATTTCATTGGAGATGCAGGGAGAAAAGATTAGCAATTTTTTGTTAGGCCGTGAAACTGTTACAAGCTTAGCAGACTTTGGTTAAGCTTTAAAGTACACCAAGGACATACATTCTAAAAAGACATTGTTCCATTGGTCCGACTTTGTAATTTTCTTTTTTAACTAATAATGTTACTCAGCATTCATCATTTAGATGGATGTTCAAGTGCAACAGCGGCCATTAATACACTGCCAAGTGCCAAGTATCTCAGAAGTTAAAAAAATGAGTAAAATATTGGAAATTTGGCAGTGTATTATCAGACGTAGGCACTTTTAAGTATTTGGAAGCAGAAGGAACTATTATTAGGCTTAGCCAAACATCTCATACTGAAAAAAGATAAAGCACCATGAATTATTTAGAGGACAACTTAATTGCAAATGCAAACTTTGAAATTCAAACACGCACCAATTCCTATATCCTGATAACATGAATACGGTAGAGATATACACCTAACGGAATGTAAGGGGGTAGGAGAAGATAGTACCTCCAAAGTCTGCGCTCGATGGGCTTTCCAGTCAACTATTCCACCAAACTTTGAAACAGCCGCTTTAACAGATTCAATAGGAGCTGTCGTGTCGATCTTACCTCTATTCAAATCAATGTGCATGCGCCGTTTAGAGCGTTCAGTGGATTTTGGTGTACTATCAGAATCTGTAGAAACTTCATCACCTAGCCCAGAAGCACCACCGTTTTGCGCTTGGGGAGGGGAAACAGAGAGTTTATCTTCATGAGTATGGGCATTGCTAAAGAAGTCACCTTCTTGAGATGACTGAACAGCTATTTTGGCTTCCACTTTTTCCTCCTGAGGATTAAGTGTGCCAACATCTGAGGCAGGTGTATCAAAGGTATCATCTGTTGACTGACTCTCTAAAGATTGTGCTGAAGCATTATCAGGAGTTGCTTCCAATGGACTTGATGAAACCGATTGTGGATGAATTACTGAACTCTTATCTTTCCCAGGTTGCACCACCTCAGGCTCTGTATTTTCAGTTACCGTGAGTCTGGCTTGTTCTGAAACTCCTAAATCGATATCTGTAACTGGAGAAGTTGGACCCGACTTTGCAAATTTTTTACTCTCTTGTACAGGAGAAGCATCAGATCCATCATTTAGTGATGTTAAGTCAGCAAAATTCTCCATTGATCCCTGATTTCCAGATTCCACTTTTCCATTGGCATTTTCAGCTGTAGGAACATCTCTTACTGATTGATCATTGTCAGGAGTAGAAGCTACTGACCCAGCAGAAGATTCTGGAGAACCATTTTCTTTTAGATCTTTAGCGTCCTCCATTTTTTGATACAAGTCAGAAGAGATCAAGTGGGTCCCTGGTATTCAAGAAAAAGAAATTAAGTTTTGTATTAAAAACAAAAAATAAAGATCGACTATCCGTACCATCCAAAGTATGCCTTTAAGGCGTTAACATGTTGAGCTACAGCACTATGAAAACTCACAGATTATTGTTGTTTTTGAAAGTAGTATTGGATGGTGCAGCAGGTCAGTAATAAAGATGATAAAGTATTATCTACAAAAGTTGCACACGGATATGCCATACAAGAACTCTTCAAGCCAATTCTAGGAAGCTTCGCATGTTAGCTTTTTCGATCTTTAATTTTCAAAGAGATTATTGAAAAATGCTTCAGGGTATTTAACACTAATCAGGGAAGAACTTTCCGTGAGTTAGTTAATAATGTCATCAACCTCTATCCAAATATAAATATCAGAAGATAGGCGAGAGACATTATTTCTTCAGAAGCGGATTGTCATACAACTTAATGCAGCAGATACGCAAATATCAGAACAAGTAAAAAAGAAAAATGCATCAGGATGCCTTTCTGGAATCCAAAATGGCCAAACGTAGGATACATGACAGCAACGTCCAATACAGCAATAAAGTAAGCAACAGATATTCCAGTACCTTAAGTTATTATTGTTGCCATGAATATGTACCTAATGGCTAAAGATTTATAGAATCCCTTACATATATTTAAAAGCAAAACACCAAGGCCCATAAGAGTCACAAGATCTAGTTTTGTGACTATTTTGCAGATAGTGTCCTGTATGTGAAGCACGAATACTCTTCCCAGGGTGTACACAAATTAGACACTTCCATATCAAGTCAAAATTTTCACCGGTTGAAGCACTTGATCTAATCTAAGTCTGAAGTTATTAGATTGGAGCACATTTACATGCAAGACACCTCCTTCTTTTGTCTTTCATTAATTTTGATATATGCAAGAGGCATGGCAAGCCACATTTTTCTAGATTTTCGATATAAAGCAAATGGAAAATATTGTTTCATTAAGACATTTGTGCACGAAATGCCAAAACAATGTAAGAGAAATCATACTTAGTGTTAAAAATAATTCTATTCTTAGTTATCCAAGAATTTTTGTCATATACTCATGGGTGTACGATATCCTAAACCCATGGGTATGTGAGAAGACATGGGGTGGTTGACTTAAAATGGGTAGGACCCATTTCAACGACCCATGTATTGCCACATATCAATTGGTGTCCTACACCCATGTGTATAATAAAATTCTGTGTGAAAAATGTATGTTCTCATTCCTTCAGCACCAGAATACAAAATAAAGCATAAGTTATTCCGATCTATCAATATCGACTCCTCAAATCAAAATATTCAACTTGAAAAATTCAGGATTAACTTAGAAACACTAATTAGCTTTTATTCTATACTGTTACTATAGCCTATTGGATGGTGAGATGTTGTATAATTGCTATAAATTCCAATAGACAATTAGATACATGAATCCTAGATGTTGTAACCCAGACTGAAATTAGCTACTGGTTTCAAAAAGTCTTTGACAGGGGATTCACACTCGATCTGCACCAACCCTGTCCCATCTTAAGCTGGGTGGGGAGATCGGATCAAAGGGAGGGCGGAAAATTACAGGCAGGGACGACTTATCCTAAACCTGTCTTCTTACTATCACTAGAACTCGTTCTTCAGTATAAATATGCTGGGTAATCTCATTTTCTAAGGATGACATTACACTGTCATAAGGTCCATTGAACTCTGACAAAAAGGTTTTTCACTTCATTAATCATTTTCTGACTCTGGGAGCCACAAAACCCTGTCCACCAAGAAACTAAAGAAAAAGAAATAACCTGAACCCCCCTTTCTTTCTTTTTATGCATGTTGCATTCTAGTTTAGAAACATTTTCCTGTGACTGACAACAAATACATACAGGAATGGTCACGTCACTGAACTCCAGCAAAGCTAAAGAATCAAAAGTTGAAGCAAAAAATTGGTGGAAGAAGAAATCCGAAAACGGATAGAGAACAATGCTCTTACTAGTACACAAATGAGAATGGGAACTTTCTTATAATATTTTCTGAAGGAATGCAAATAAAAATAAGTGTGAATTGCATTAAGATTTGAAAAACATCATGTACCTCAGACGGGAAAAAGACACACAACACTTTGTGCATACTTGAAAATACTCACTACAAATTCCTAAATGCCATTTCTACAATTGAGCAGCATGAGGAGCCGAGTTAAATTTTACTAAGAAACATCAATCAAGCAGGTTGTCATTTATTAGTTTTGATTACATCATTTCACAAATAATAAGCATTCTTGAGCATGAATTCAAGTGATGAGAAAAAACTGCAATAATACGATCTTTTAGTAAGATTGAAAAAGGAAGGAGGAAAAAGAAAAAAGAAAAAGAAGCACTCATGTGCATCAGTGCATGAGGTGCCCTATCATTATAAAACCCATTGATAGCATGCCACTTCTCGCTGAAAATGTTAAAAAGAATTAGATTCTTTTTCCAGTCCTCTCAGAGATTGCTTGTATGGTGGTCAGTGCAGAAGATAAACTGTCAATAAAAATGTGACATGCTCAACCTCTTAATCTTATCTAAGGATCTAGGACACTTATCCTATCGAGCAAGCCTCTGATATATAGCCAGCTTTGAGATTGCTGGGGAAACATTGGCCAATGACAACCACAACTAAGCCTATCTGGAACGAACATTTGGCCGGCTCTATGAAACCCTTTTCCCACTCCCCTTGGTTCACTGTCGATATATGGGAAGATTGAAAGCAACAAGTTCATTAACTACTAGAAGAAACCATGTGAGTTTTGTTCCCAGTTTTTTTAAAGCATACTCTACTCAGATTGTGCAACTGTTATTAACAAAACCCTCTACGGTCTACGCAGAACATCCACCAACCTCTAAATGGTTTCCCCTACCTATGCTTGTTGGTGTATCAGTGCATCCTCATTTCTTATTTCAATAATTTGTGCATGACAACACAATCCCTTTAGCATCCTCATTTCCTAAAGCTTACCTTTTGCTTTTTGTGCTTTAACAGAAAACTCATAACATAGATCATAGAAGGTCCACCACATGATGTGCTCAACTTGGCTTTTTGGCCTTATGCGAATCTTCCTATTTTTCAGAAGTCATTTAGCACTTTTCATCCAATTCAAACAAATCATATGCATTACTTCCTCTAATTCCCCCCTCTTAATAATCAAACCTTATATCATTACATCTTGTGCCAAGGTATTGACACTTACACCATATGAATTTTGAAAACGAATAAAATTTAACTAATGAACGTAGAGTTATGATTTTTGATTTAAAATGAACTCAGGAACCAGGATCAATTGTTATGCCAGTGAACTTACAGCAAGAATTAGAAAATATATCAGAATGATATAATTTAACTAATGAACATAGAGTTATGAATTTTGATTTAAAATGAACTCAGGAGCCAGGATCAATTGTTATGCAAGTGAACTTGCAGCAAGAATTAGAAAATGAATAATTCTTCTGGTTTTCTCTCACTGTTAAGGCTGTAGACCAACAAAAGGTTGTTATTAGTTAGCACTTTTTATCTCTCCTTATTCTGTCTTCCCCCTATTTTAAAGACCAAGTACATGTGTAATGAAACTATTTCACTTTAATCCGCTCCATATATTATTCTCTTTTATGCTTTTTCTTTTTCCAGGTACAATTCAACTATCTTATAAAATCAGAAAATGTAGGTAATTCAAATAGTTCAGCCATACCCTGGAAATTACAGATATAAATATAGGAAAATCTGTCCGTAAAACCTTGTAAGATAAAATCACTCATTCAGCCATATCAAGTCTTAACTCTCAAATCCTTTTCCCTCCAAAAAAAAAAAAAAAAAAAATCTTAAAATCTCAAATGCAGTGACTCATTAAACTTTACCGAAATGTCTTTAATCACTGAAAGGGTCAATAATGAATTTATGCAATTATCTGTGACATCATCTGAAAGATGTTTGGCGTACCATAAGAAAACTGAAGGTCCCATGATGTTTTACAAATTAATTACTTTACAAAAAACAAGAAGCTAAACCTTGTTGAGCGTTATCTGATTAAACTGGACAAATTTACAATAATAAATTTCCATCTCCTTCACCAACTCAATGTACCTTCCATTCATTTTGACTAATCTAAAGAATTTTGGAGCTTTAAAATGGATCAGAATTTCGGATTTTCTTGACAAACTCATCATATAACATTTTGACATATTCATCGTGATTGAAACTCAGACGCCTTCCATCTTGATCATTTACAAACAACATTTTAAAGAAATAGAGCTAAATTCAGCTTCTTCCTTCCAATGGGTTCTTGTCTTGTATAATAATGATATACTCAAAAAAACTGAATCATTCAGTATTTTATACAAAATATTTACAAACATCGATTATCATAGGCTCCAATAAAATCAAGATTTTAAAATAATTTGCAGAGAATTGAAACTATCCTTTCTCAATCTCTTACTCCTTTGAATGGACATATTAATGAAAAAAAACGTTGAGCAAAAACCAGGAAAACCAACACAAGATTTCAAACAAATTGAAGCCCACATGCCGAAAGCTCAATAATAATAAGTTAATCAACGTCTAACACAGAATTAAAAGCTCTTAAATACTCCATCAGCTAACGGAAAGTAACAATAAATGGTTAAAGAAATAAAAATAATCAAAGGAAAGCAAGAATTCAGACCGAATGAAACCCAAAAAAACTGAAAGCTTAATTAAGATTTAAGAAGAGATTAACACAGAATTAATGACAATAATCAAACATCCGAACGGAAGAGAAAAACTTTTAAGAAAAAAAAAATGTAGAGAGAGAAAGAAAGAGGAGCGTACCATGAATCAAGAGAGAAAAGTCAAACAAAAACTGAGAAGTTACAGATGATCTCTCAATATCAGACACAAATCTTGATTGTCTTCTTATAATTCTCTACACCTCCTGCCCAAAAATAGCAAATCAAACACATAATTTCTCTCTCTTTCTCTCTCTTCTTTTTCCTTTTTTTTTTTTTACTCAATAAAATTACCCAAAAAAAAATATTAATTACAGTCAGACCGTGAAGCCTACGTGTGCGCTATCCACTGTAATTCTTTATTTATTTCATTTTTTCGATTTTTAAGGATTTTTTTTCCCTGTAGCAGAAAATTGTGGTCCGGGGGAACAAAATGCTTAGCAGAGCCCATTCCCTGTTTCAGTAAAGTCATCGCCCGTGGAGGGTAGGCTTGCCTTTATAAGATATTGCAGTAAGTGTCTAGTTTTATTGATTTGTGCAAATGAGTGCTTAACTTATTATTTTTGATGAATTAGTCCTTCGATGTTTTATTTATGACAGCGAGTGGTCTTCCATCGACAAATCTCTATCTATATTGTATTGTATACAAAAAAGGCTAGGTTGGAAAACATTTTTTAACAATCATTTCGCCTTGAATATTTTATAATTCCACGTGTCATCACTCCTCACAATTAAACTTTCAATATTTCATCTTTATAATAATAATAATAATAATAATAATAAATAATAATAATATCTACTAAAATAAATACCCTAACTGTTTTTATTCATAAACTGAATGCGACTGATGAATCTTCTCCTTTAGTAACGACAAATTATTGGTCGTCTTCTTCAACCTTTTAGTTCTGCACCCTAATTCCCATGGAATTTTAAAGGGGCATATGTGCGTATGGACTCTTCAATTCATTAACATAATCTCATCGTCTTTTGCCTTAATTTCTTCGTTCTTAAAAAATGAACTTTGCTTTCTATATTCTTTTTTGGTCAAATTTGAACGACTCTTGCTTTCTACTTTTTTGTTTAAAGGAACGTAACTTATGGATCCTTTTGAAGGTTCCAACCTCCTAACAAATGCTACTCTGGAAATGGAATTATCATTGAACTTGCTAACTATGGTAGAGCTGAACTTTTGTTGATCTAATTAGATATATCCTAATTAAAACATGGGGATACAACAAAAATATCGAGGGCACTTAAGCAATGAATCCCAGTTATCACAAAAATTCACTGTAAAAGACTTGACTAATAATCTCCATTGAGATATTAGCTTTATATTGTTGATGGTTTTTATCAATTTTTTTTATGTATATAATATTAGTATCAATCTCTCACCAGACATATAATGAAATCATACTGCTAGACATCTATGTGGGAAAATCATTAGGAACCCACATGTAGGTGGAATCCACATGAGGTTTTTAAGAGCATCTCCAATGTAACAACATTGATGGTGCATATGTTGCAAGGAATATTGACATAACATTCAATAAAATTTCTAATATAACAATGTCAACATTGTATATTTGACAAGTTATTATTGGATATTTTGAAAAAAGAAAGAGAGAGGAATCCATTGATTATATAAATTAATTACTTGACATTGTCATGAGATGACATTGTCATGGACAATACCAAGCATTTAATGTGCCAAATAAATACTTTTTTTTGTCTGTTGTCATGTTATTTCTTGGCTTCCACTATGCAATGGAGATGCTCTAATGATTTTCCGCCACATATGCTCAACCCTTACCAGGATTACTTAGGTTCGAGTCTCATATAGCTCTCTCGCGGCCCTTAAAATTACAACATTGTTAAAAATACAACATTGTTATAATAGCACACAACATGCATGTCCATTACTAGTACGTAGCTATTACAAGGATCCCTTGAAGTGACAAATGGTTTGGATTGCAAAAGTAGGGTAAGTGTAGGATAATATTTGAAGAGAGATTGTAATATTTTGAATATGTTATAATACTAAAGAAACAAAAGATAATATTGAAGAATATGGAGAAGGACAAGAGAAGAAACTATAGGGAGAAAATTTTCAATCTTGTTTTGATAATCAAAATGAAGCATGCAATCCCCTATTTATAGATACGATGGAATGACAAAATGACAATTATAAATTACAACTTTATAATTAAAATATCTAATCTCGATATCAACTTATAAGTTGTAGATGAATCCAACTTATAATGATCCACTTGTTTGGTCCCCCCACTTCCATGTCTAAGAAAGCCTCTTGAATGTATAATCCACGTGCACAGGCTAGTCAACTTGAATCTTGTTTTATCACTAACTTGTATATTATAGTCTACTTGCAATTAAACATGATGAATCCATTGTATTTAATAGTCATCTACACACATCCAACTTGCTTGAACAAATTGTGGATTCATAAAATTCCCCCTTGGATGACTATTTCACATATTATACCCTGTCAAAACCTTACTATAAAAAACCTAATGGGAAAAAAAATCAATTGGGAATGAATAATCTTTTGAACTTCTTATTCACATGGTCCATTACAAGGATCAAGTTTAGACAAAAATGATGTATTCCAAGTATTCTCATTTTCTGGCTTTTCTTTTCTCCCCCAGATGTTGAGAATACTGTCTCATCAAAATAACAGTCGATAAATATCTCCCGTCCGAGGTTCAAGATATTTTATTATGTAGGGTGATTCATACCCTATATATATTCTCACTCTCCTTTGAGGACCCATCTTATTAAATTGTGGTGTAGCAACAATACATGTACAGCACAACCAAAAATTCTTAGGTGGAAAATATTTTGTTCCTAACCAAAAACCAATTGCAATAGGGATAACTTATGATAAGATGTTGGCATGATATGTATAAGTGCTATAGCATGCAAAATAGCATGTCTTCATGCTGAAACAGAGAGATTTGTTCTCATGAGTGCTGAAACAGAGAGATTTGTTCTCATGAGTAAAGGTCTAACAATTAATTAGAAACGTTTAATTAATTATTCTGCTAGATTATTTTGTGTATAAACATGAGCTACAGAATGTTCAACTTTTATACCAATTAATACAAAATAATCATTGAAAGCTTGGGATGTAAATTCATTAGCATTGTCGTTAAGTCAGATTGTCTTGATTGGATAATCTAGAAATTGTGCTCGTAATCGAATAATTTGGGCAGATCGGAAGAGCGTCGGTAGGGAAAGAGTGTAGGCAATGGTGTAGATAATAGATATACATGTGATCATCTAATCAATGCATCTATTAAACTCATAAAATATCTAAATAGTCCACATAAAGGGTGAAAGAGCCCACATATATCACCCTAAATTCATTCAAGAAATATTAGGGATTCAATCCTAATTCGAGCTAGTGTTTTAGCTAGTGATGGTCTTGTGACCATTTTTCCTAGAGAACAAACTGCACATAGAAATTTATTAGTTTGAAGAAATTTCTGGTTTTTCAAGTTATATCCATTTGAATTTTCAATATTTCTTCGCATCATTATTGATCCGAGATGGCCTAATCATTCATGCCAAACAATGAAATCCTTTGGAACATCAAACTTCTGGTTCAACAAAAAATTATTTCAACTGTACTAATACTTGTATAATACAGACCAGAAGATACTGCAGTTAACTTCTCTAGTACACATATATCATTTGAAATGATATAGAGATACTACATATTGTTTTCAATTACAGTTTTAACATGGTATCTATTTCAATGTATATCTTTGAAGCTTAAGAGATTTCTCTTTGACGTAGTGGAGTATAAGACATCATTAATAATAAATCCTATGCCTCCACATAATCCAATAATGGCTCTTCTGGAGCTTTTAATAAGATTTAGAGAACCTGATAATGTGTTGACATTAGATTTCCTCATAATCAGGTTTGTAAAATATTCTTTTCTTTTGAGGACGGTATTTATTGCACCACTCTTTATTAAGCAAATATCTTTATCAATCTTCGGATCATTTGAAGAAGTGTTAGTGTCCTTGTTCTTCCCAAAAAAAAAAAAAACCTTATAATAAGTAATGTAAAACATTTAAGTTGATATTCATTAAGATAATATGCCGAATACAAAATAAGCGTACACACTGACATTAGTAAAACATAAAACATAAATAGTTATAAATAATATAATGTGATACTAGACGATGTTTTCATTCATTAATCTTCCATTAAGAGTTTTATATCGTCACTGGAGAACATTTCTCTATCAGCTTGTTACTAGATGATGCTTTCATTTATTAATCTTTCGATCAAGAGTTTTATATCATAACTGGAGAGATTTCTCTATCAGCTTGTTCAAAGAAATCCGTGGTGTCAAGATGGGTCGTCTCTAAAAGGTCAAGATTGGAAGTAATCCCTTGATATGTGAAATTTACTTCCACATCCTCTCTCTTTCCTTTTTGGGATGCTTGATATAATTCTACAAGATGCTTGACATTACAATATGTACGTGACCAATGCTCTTTTATACTGCATCTATAGCATATAGAATCCAGTTCTTTTAAGATAGTAGCATGATGGGATTTCCCTTTTCCTTCATCATATGTAGATTTCTTAAACTTTCAAAGATTAGAATTATATTCATCACGTTGCCAAGCATAGTTTTGACCCTCGGCCACGATTATGACCACGACCACGACTTTGTCCACGTTCATGTCCACGGTGAGTAGATGACATAGCATTTATTCCTGGAAATGCTATAGAATCAGTTGGATGAGATTCATGATTCTTCATCAATAGCTCATTATTTTGTTCAGTTACTAGCAAAGCATGAGATTATTTCAGAATACTTTTTAAATCCTCGTTCTCAGTATTGCTGCTACAAGAGCACATTCGAGGCATGAAATATGGAAATGTTTTTTCTAACGTTTCCTCATCATTAATCATTTCTCCACATAATTTCAGTTTGAAGCTGATTTTGAACATTTCTAAATTATATTCCACTATAGATTTAAAATCTTGTAGCTTTAAGTGTATCTATTCATAACGAGTTCTAGGAAATATCGCAGTCTTTTGGTGGTCACAGCGCTCTGTCAAGCTTCTCAATAGATCTTTAGGATATTTCACTATGATATATTCACTCTTTAGTTGTTTATCCAAGTGACGTCGAAGGAATATCATAGCCTTGGTTTTCTTTTAGCTTGTAGCATCATTATTTTCTTGTATTGTTTTGCCAATGCCCATAGATTCTAAAATGAATCTCTACATCTATTATCCATGAAATGTAGTTTTTTCCAATGATGTCAAGAGCCAAGAAATCAATTTTTGTCAAATTTTCCATTTTAGAACTATCATAGAAATCAAGAATAAGATTGGTAACTTGAATATATCAATAACAAATTACTATATATAAAGAAGTGTACTAACACATACATGTTAGATTTCAAAGATAATATAAGTCATAATGGATATTAGCATGGGGGAGATGTATATTCAAGTACTAGACTTGAAGGTTTTGTAATCTAGTTAATGTTTATGA
Source organism: Nyctanthes arbor-tristis (assembly GCA_963692815.1). Lineage (NCBI taxonomy): Eukaryota > Viridiplantae > Streptophyta > Magnoliopsida > Lamiales > Oleaceae > Nyctanthes > Nyctanthes arbor-tristis. The sequence continues at coordinate 13,085 of CAVNYN010269545.1, forward strand.
CAAAAGTTCATTGCATGAAATACTACACATATCTAGTTGACTACTTCTAATATATCTTGTAATATAGTTAGTTTTCATGAATTCTCAATATTTATATAATCATTGTATCTAATCATTCTTCATATTTTTGAGCTTATGTATGAGTCTAAAGTGTAAATGAGAAGTATGAGATACTATTATAACATTTCGAACAAACAAAAATGATAAGAACTATACCATGCAAGACTAAACTATAATATGGACAACATTGGCATAGTTGCTAAGAAAAATCACATCTCATTCATTTGATGTCCGATTTTCGAACATCAAAATTCTTATGATAATAGACTGATATGTTTATCGTGTAAAATTTGTTTCATATGCAAAAGACCCACTAGTAGGTACAGATTCAATCTTCAAGTTGCTGTTGATGCATGATAGAGATGAATTTTAATATTGTAGTTTCTTCTACTAACTTATCAAGTATAAGTGCTTTCCTGTAAGAAACAAAAACTTCAACAAACATAAAATTAGACATATAATACTAATATAAACATAAACAGTCGTATCATAAATTCATCTAGGTTTATGAGTATCAATATATATGAGACTTCTAGTTGTGTTACTTCAAAAACATCAATTACTACACATATGAGCTTTGTAATTTTCCTTTTTTTGCACTTCAAGACTGATATGGTTTACTAGTATGTGATATTCTTCAAGAATAACAAATTATTCTTATGTGCTTCTTGGGAAGCAACATAATGCTTTACTATGAATCATAAATCGTCCATAAAGGAGGTGCCTAGCAACAACTTATATCCTTTTAAGGGTTATATTTAAACAATAAATTCAATACTTTAAAGACGATATAATGTGTAAATCCAGCCATTAATAGGCGGTGTAATATATATAGACAGAATATGCGCCAACCTGAATCTTGCTATTTAATACTTTTCTCTTCTTTTATGGTCCAAGTCAAAATTATTGGGTCAAAATCCAAGCCAAAAGGTGTCAAGGTGAATAAATTAATTTTTGGAGAACTTGTATGAAAATTATTAGAAATTAAAGGTCAACTTATATGACTTGAAGAGTTGAGGGGTCTTGAGTGCAAATTTCCCTTTAAAACCAAGAATCTTGTATTTGGAAGTCAAACACACACAACACACTAAACACACACTACAGGCGTTGGTTTCGGCTGAGAGAAGAAGGAAATTGGGGAGAAGCAAGAAAAGAAAAAGAAAAAGAAA
>CAVNYN010269547.1:0-52218 GCA_963692815.1 Nyctanthes arbor-tristis
CCTTATCTGACATACACCACATATCAGCATCTCATTGGCTTTTGAACTCCTTAAGGAACCTAAGAATTTTCTGGGGAATTAGGTCTGGCTATGGAACTTAGTCTCTAATCACAGAATGACATTTAACTTGATATACACTATATGTCAGTATCTCATTGGCTTACGGAGCCCAGCCATGGGTTCCTTAGAATTTTTCAGGGAATAAGGCCCTTCTTTTACATTTTTTCCCTTAAATGACTTTTCCCACCCCCTTCCCCATATACATTAATTGATTTTGACAGGAGAAAAACTAAATTGCTCTAAAAACTGGGAAAAACTCAAATAATGTGTAGTTTTGAGTTTTTCTCTACAAACTCAAATAATTTAATAAATTTAAAATGTAAAATGCTATTTGGGAGAGAGTAAATGACGGGCTTAATCATGTCTCTAGTTCATATCCTCCTCTCAGTTTTTCACCACACATTATTTAGAAATAAGTTTTTTTCTTGTAACTTTTTCCCCCATACATTAATCTTACTCTAATATTTTTTTTTTTACCAAGCATTATATATTCACAGTTTTATTTAAAAACAAAAACTAATCAAGTCAATCATATAAATTTTGACTACTCATTCTTAGAGCTTGTTTGGTTTTTATTATTTATCATTATTTTCTTCAATTATAATTTTGCGTATAATTGATTTGATATTTAATTTGACAACTACTCAACTATATTACATATTTTAAATTTTTTTATAGATCGAATACACATTCTACTTCTCTTTTTATTATAATTTCTTTAAATTTAAACAAACAATGAGAAGCAAATAAGGAAGTAATTTTATTTTTAAACAAAACGCATGTGCAATTTTTTGCAGTACAGTTGCATAGATACGCACGAAAAAATCTCCCAAGGGTTTGAGGGAAGGTGTATGGATTCTGATTTCAACAGTTTTGACTGCTGTTAAATATGACAGCCATCAATTTTCCAGATTCTACCCTGAATTCCCTGCCTTCCTTTTCTGCTTCACACCGCATAATGTGCTGTCCTTCACTGTGCTCTTCTGTCTCCTCTTCCGCTTTTACGAAACCGTGTCTCTCTCTAACCCACTCTGCAGTTACTGTGTTCCCCCACCCCCCCCCTCTCTTCTATAAAAGTAAGCCTCTATTACCTCTCTAAACTTGCTGTAATAATTATGGAGTTTTCCGGTATACGCTCTCTGTTTTCTGCTTCTTCTTCCCCGTTTTTTGTCTTTATTATTTTCCTTCAGTACTTCGCCGCCGTGAGTTCCATCGGGGTAGATCGGAAGAGCACACGTCTGAAACAACCTCCCTCCGCCGGCTCAGGTGGCGCAGTTCCTCAAGGAGAAGACCACCATAGACAGAATCAAAATCTTTGACGTCAACCCGGATATCCTCCGCGCTTTCGCCGGCACCGGGATGTTCGTCGCCGTCACTGTTCCCAACGGAGAAATCCCTAACCTCGTCGACATCAGGTACGCCCGCAGATGGGTCGGGAGCAACATCAAGCCGTTTTTCCCGGAGACAAAGATCAACTACATTCTTGTCGGAAACGAGGTTCTCCACTGGGGGCCCCAGAATCTCGTCGACAACCTCGTATCCGCCATCAGAACTCTTCACAAAGCACTTATATTATCTGGGATTCGTGGTATTAATGTTACCACAGCTCATTCTCTGGGAATTCTCGAATCCTCGGACCCCCCGAGTCTGGCCAAGTTCCGGCCGGGTTGGGACAGGGGAAATCTCTCTCCGATTCTCCAATTCCTCCGGGAAACAAAATCCCCCTTCATGGTGAATCCATATCCCTACTTCGGGTACAGCCCCGAGCAGGCGGATTTCACGCTTTTCAAGCCGAATTCAGGGAGAAAAGATAAATTCACAAAAAGAACGTACAAGAACATGTTTGATTTGTTGGTGGATGCAGTTTATATTTCGATGAAGAAACTTGGGTACGGAGACGTGGACATTGCTGTCGGGGAGACCGGTTGGGCGTCGGCCGGAGAGAGTTTCGAGCCGCAATGTAGTGTTCCGAATGCAGCTGCTTATAACGGAGGTCTGGTTAAGAAGTACAATGAAGGAATTGGGACGCCATTGTTGCCCAGAAGGAGGTTTGACACTTACATTTTTGGACTGTTTAATGAGAATCTGAAACCTGGTACCTTGTCTGAGAAGAACTTCGGTCTGTTCCGTCCTGATTTCACTACGGTTTATGACATCGGAATCATGCGAGAAACTGCAAATGTGCCTGATAAGGTACTAACATCAAACTCTTGAATTCGTGGGTCGAGTTCATAAAAAGTTAAAAATCTTACTATAAAGTTGAGTAATTGGTGAATGCACTAGAACATTGGATGATAATCAAGAATTAATCGTGAAGTTTTTGATTAATTATCTTAGTTTTTTTTTCTCGAGAAATAATATTATACTTGTAATTACTTAGAGCTTGTTTGGTTCCATTCACTTTTGTCATTTATAAATTTGCATTTGACTATTTATTTGATAACTACTCAACAATCACCACACATTTCAAACTTCAATTAAATCTCCATCACTTATTTCCACTCATTTTAAATTCACTTTATAAATTACAAAAATAAATGGAATCAAACAAAAATAAATAGGTATTGAGGGATGATAATGTAAAGGTTGTGCATTAATAGTTGAAATTTGAAATGGGATTTGGCATCTCGAGGTTCCATGCGACTGTTGATAAAAGAACCACTTTAATCTTGTCGATTTGTCCGTTATACTACACTTTAGAATCTCAGATAATTGTTCAATACTTTATTCTTTTATTTTTATTTAATTTTCTAAAGATTCCACTATCTTTTTGTGATTTTGTTTTTCCTGAATTTTAGAGTATGAATCTTTACATGGTTGAATTTCCATGATGCAGCATGGTCCGTCGGCACCCACACCGTCAGTTTCAACACCTTCGTCGCCGAGCAACATCAAAAAGTGGTGTGTATCGAAGGCGGAGGCGACCAATTCGCAATTGCAGTCTAACATTGACTATGTGTGAGGCCAAGGGGTGGATTGCCAGCCAATTCAACCTGCTGGTGCTTGCTTTAGCCCTAGCACAATACGAGCTCACGCGTCGTATGCGATGAATTCTTGGTATCAAACCAAGGGTCGTAATGACTACGATTGTAACTTCTCCGGCACCGGCACCATCACCACTTCCGACCCAAGTAAGTAAAAACCTCGACAAGATTTTACGCTAGTGTTTCTAGTACGTATTGGTGCACATAGTATGATGTGGCATACACAGTCGAAATGCCTAACTGTAGTAGTTCTTTGTTCAATTTCAAATAATTGATTACTTATACAACTCTATTTTTTCTTTTAAATCAGGTACCGGGAAATGCCAATATCTGTCTTGAATCGGCAAGGAGCAAAAGAATTGTTCTATTGAAGAAATATTAATATTATTGTGACATTATATTTATATATTATTAGCTTGTTAGTATCCTCCACTCTTTTGAGACTTGTATCATTTTGTCGCGTTAATTGATGATTTTTTTAATTACATTACGAATCTATTTGTGGTGTTTGTTTACTATTTGATGGGCTACCAAAAAGTTTATGATAATAGATAGATGCAACCACCAAGTATAAGAGGAGTCCAACTTTAAGATGATTGAATTCTACGTTTGTTGTTAAGATAATTTTAAACTTGTTTGCTTTTACGTAGTTTAGTAAAAGGTAATGCTATTTAGTACCCCACTAAAATGTCTCAAAGCAACCATGAGCATGCTCTAACGTGTCTGTGACGGAGTCTGACTGTCAATGGATATTAAAAAACTAAGTTACATGTGTTATATGTGACGTGGTTGTTGTGTATTGGCGTGGAGCCGGATCTGTCTCACATGTGATGTGTCTGTTTTCAATTGGTAGTGAGGTTTCATGTATGGAGCCCGATTTGTATCTATAAAATCAGCATGCTCTAATTGACGTGGTACCAAATTCTCCTTGGACGACTTCAAAAATAATGTCTTGCTCTTATGAGCAGTAAAGACGCTACAAGAAGATGGGAAATTATGAGAGAGAATCGAAGACTATCATGATGTGTGGATCACAAGGGGTTTTGCGTTGCGCTGATTGCTGGAGGCATCATTTGGGGCATTAGATGATGCAATAAACCCGCACAGAAGATCTTGTACAAGGTGTGTGCAGGGAATAAGGAATGAAGGATATAGGATCCAACTCTAGCTTCGTAATCCAACTAATTAGAGGAAATTCGGTACAACATTTAGTAACAAGATGTGAATTGTTAACCTATGTAATATAACAGGTATGAGATGTTACGATGAGGTTAATGTGTAGTGGAAGGGTTTCGTCTTTCACAATATTTCCACAATTACAGGGGCATATAGAGATTTTCTAGTGACTGTGATGGAGGTTTGTGCACGCCACATAAATTTAAAATGCACTTGGCATATATCGATATAAGTTACATGTTATGGGAGGTTTTACTACAAAATATTTGAAAGATTCAAAGTCATCCAATCTTACTGAAGAAACATAAGGGCTAACAGGATGGTGTTTTCTATGAAGCCAAATCTTGACTGTTTTCTATTGTTTATTGGGCATCATACAGCTTGATCCGGCTCTATAAAAAAACTACTAGCAACATCTCTAATGAATTTTATGAATTACAGTTTAGATTATATGAGACTTTAGAATTTCTATGTATTGATGTCAAATTGACAGAAAATGTTCAAATAATGTTTTGTACTGTTACGACACAAAATAGATAACGTGATATAATATGACACCAGACATATGATACAATGACAACAATATACGTCTAGTTCTAACCTATTTAATTGATAGATCACTGAATTCAAAGAGATAATTCTATTAAAGACCAATAGTATTGAGCACCAGGATTAACGATAAGTGATGTATAAAGTTAAGTATATGTAACATATTTTATATAACTTTTATACCGTATGGACTAGTGTTAAATACCAATTACACATTATATAACATTACTCAATTCAGTGACATCTTGTAAAATGAACCGATATTTATAAATACTATCAGCGTTCCACAAAGATAGTCATATTTCTTTATATGTCCTAACATATAAACCACATTTTTTTTAAAATGCAATTGTATGCTTTCTTATATGTCTATATTTAATGTGCATTGTTATTAATAAATTAGAATTATTAAAATTTTTAAGTGAATTATAGAATAATTAAATGAAAATGGTATAATAAGGAAAATTATAGTGGGATACTAAATTTACCTTTTTTTTTAATTGTTAAATTAACTTTTTCAACATTATTAAATGAATATTTTTTTATTTTGTAAAAATAAAAAAGGGCTATATTTGTTGGATGGAGGTAATATATGAATAGAAACCGTAACTATTCAATAAATTTTGAAATTTATCTGGCTTGATCGTCTAGCACTATAACGACACGAGACGTATGACGCTTGATCAAGATTGCAATATACCTCTTATGTCAAGGAAAGATGTTTCCCTATTTTTTTCTATTCGTCCCATATTATTTCCTTATTAGAGGTGCACGGTAAAAATATTGTAGGTTAGGTTTATCTTTTTGATAATAGTGTTAATGAGTAAATACATATAGAATTGTGAATTAAATTTACTTTTTCAAGTATATTAAGGATTTTTTTATGTTCGTGAAAATAAAATGAGAATATTTTTGTAAGACGGCGGGAACATCGAGCCCCAATCTCCCACCGCCAGGTACACATAGAAGATTATTGAACACCTAAATCAAAATCTTGGTCATTTATGCCACGGTCCTAAAATTTTGGTTAATTTATTCCCCCTTTTACCAACCATCCGTCTATGATCACATAAAAAGAGAAAACAAATACTACTTCCATATAAATAAGCTTATCAATCATATCATTCCAAAGAAATCGCTTCTGCTACAAAATCATCAACCAATTCATCACTGTTACAATCCAAAAAGCAATGGAAGAAAAAGTGAAAAACAAGAACAAGAAGCAAAAGAAATTGCACCCAAATGATCAGAAATCCAAAGTTTCCTCAGATTTTGCATTCAAGCCTTGTTCTGAAGTTAAAGGACTCCGATTTGGCGGCCAATTCATTGTCAAATCCTTCACAATTCGCCGCGCCCGCCCATTAGAGCTTCTTCGCCTCCTCTGTCTCCCGCCGCCAACCACCGCCCCCCACCAGGAGAAACCAGCCAGTTGGAAGCTGCCTTTTCCTTCAACCACCGCTTTTCTTCCCACGAACTTCACAATTTTGGCGCATCATGCATGGCATACTCTGACATTGGGACTGGGGACTAAGAAATCGAAGGTAGTAATATTTGTGTTCGAATCGGAGAATATGAAGGCAGCGATGGAGGGACTTTGGCCCCCGGAAATACCGCTTGGTGAAGTGAACAAGAAGCTGATTAGAGGCACTATGGGCTGCGAAATGGCGAGATTCAAATTCCGGAAAGGATGCATCACATTCTATGTTTACGCTGTCAGAAGAATTGGGAATTTAGGGTTTTCGTCGGCGGATGATCTTAGAACAATTCTGCAATCAGTTGTTGCACTCAAAGATTTCATTGACCATACTGCTATGCTCGCCATGCCCAACCAGAAAAGCATTAATTACTCTGCTCCGCCGTCGCAACCAGTCGCCATGGCTCACTAGGCACGTTCCTTCTCCTTCTCGTTCATCTTTTTCTTGCTTAGTTTTCCCCTTTTCTTGACTGACTATATGTTTCTGATTTCTTTCTATTTTTCTTTCTTGGTGGAGGGATTGAAATTGTTTATTTGTTGGTACATTTTGTCTGTATTCATGTACTTTAGCATAAATAATTGCAGATTCTCTTGTTCAACCATTTTCGCTTCTCTTTCTTGATTAAGAATACGGCAATAAACTATAAACTACTGAAGTATTGCTGTTAATAGTTCAATTTTTAGATAATTAAAATTTGTTTCATATAGTCCCAGTTTAGGAGAAATGTTACTGTCCTAAAGGGTAGTATTGCTTCTGTCTAATCCAACTATCCAATATTGATGACATCCTTTTATATTCATGCCTGCAGTTAGGTCACCCACCAAACTAATATTCTTGAACCATCAAATTCTGTACGTTAAGCTTTACTCTTCTCTACTCTGCTACGCTCTGTTCGGTCAAGTTCAATCCAGGATACCACTTCAGCCTTTAGAGTCAAAGTGTCTTCTGCTATTTATGACTAAATTAAAGTCAAGATTGCAACAATGTATGTTGAATGAAATAATTAATAAAATGAAAAGATGTTTCAATTACCATATGAGTTGAGATGCTCTTGTGATTATGTGAAGCCGATGATTTATGTATTGACTAGGAGAATGAACCACAAAAATTCCATGACCAATTATCTTATTTTCTGAAATCAATCTTAATCTTTTAACATAAATGTAAATTGGGTTTACGTTTATGTTCAATACCGGAAATAAAGATTGCTGGTAAAGATAGCAGTCCAGCTAAACTGAATTTGTTATTGAGGCTCGCCTGAAATGGCTTTAGTTTCTGCCCCTATTTCTTGTAGAAGTGCTTTATGAGGAAGTCGTTCTAGATTAACTTCATTTAGAGCTCTTCTAAGCAAAGAAAACACTTTTAGAACATTATTCAAACAGATTCAAAAGAAGCTTCTAGTCTCAAAAGCTGCTTTTTCACTTTCCAAAAGTCATCTCAAACGAGCAGAGATCCAGAATCACCCCCGTTGGTTGACCTAGTTATGATCATGTGAATGGTACCATTCTACCACACGTCCTAAACAGATTGTCATGTTCGGTTTTCATTTCATATCATATCCTGAATAGACTGTCATGTTCGGTTTTCATTTCATATCATATCCTGAATAGACTGTCATGTTCGGTTTTCATTTCATATCATGTTGCTTTTGTTAACATAAGATTAGATAATGGACATACATAGACACATACATAAGTTCATGGATGGATACTGGTGGGTGTTATGATGCTGATGGAATGATGATATGATGAGGAAAAGTTGTGGTGTGAGTGGTAAAGGCAGAAAAAAGCAATAGATTGAAGTGTGAAGGGGGCCATTAATGCCAAACTCTTTCAATTCTAGATGGCGAACAGGGAAAAGTGAACAGAGGGCACCCACCCACCCTGAATGGCTTAAGACTGTAAAAGCAGAAGGCCCACCCACACCACCTTTGTCCCTGCCGGAGACATCTCTTTCCTAGCCTTCTTTAGTTAAATGCACTTGTACTGTATGTTGTTGACTAGGATGCTCTATTTATAATTTGTGATATAATTATGTTCACCTTTCACAACAGGTCATTATTGCGTGCACTTGTTGCCCTAAACAAAAGGCAATTGTAATTAGGAAGCCGGATTTTAGCTTCTTTTTTTAGTCTTGTCCAAAGCAGTGTTCATAAAATGCCTAACGCATCCTAATGGATGGAGGCTACTATGCATTTCGGGAGATGTCTCTGAGCATATTGGCATTTTTCTTTATTTAACTGAAGCAACCCGCAATGAGATGAAAGATAGAAGAAATCGTGATAGACAACTTTACACCTTTGTATCCTTCATGAAAATTTGTGTGTTTGTTTATTTTTATTTTTTCAAGTTCAATGGTTGCAGGTGTTAGAACAAGATTAATGTTGGGGGGAAAAAAGCCAAGGGGAAAAATCAAGGGAAAAAACCTATTTTCAAATAATGTGTAAGGGGAAAAATTTGGGGGGAAAATATATTAAAGGATTTTTGTTTATTTTTTAAGATTTTTTTACAAATTATTTTATCATTACTTTTTTTTATCATTCAATTGATATTCAATTTTTAACAAAATATTATTATTTTTAATTTATTCTTTTTTTTTTAAGGAAGAAAGTGGGTGGCGGGGGGGGGGATGTAAGTGAGGGGCTAAATTTTTTTGGGTTTTTCCCCACACTAATTATGCTCTTAGTGGATGATTTTTTCCCTTTCTTTCTAATCTTGTTCTATATATTACGTAAAATGTTTAGCACAAACCTATAGAACTTGTATTGTATAGACCAAGCCGTGGTTGCATTTCTGCCGACTGTAGATAAAATTGGTGATTGATTAAAGACACAAATTATGTTTATCACCTACCCTGTGTCAAAGAAACCATCAAACCATTCATGGTTTCCACTTCTTGCGCCATATTGGCGCTAGAGCAAAATTTCAAATCATTATGTACTTAATAAAATTGATTCAATTTAAAGCAAATGCACGTACCGTAGTACACTATGCAGCCCGGCTAGCAAATTGTTATCTATCTCCTTAATAGGAGCCTTATCTATCTCTTTAGTAAATTTTGTACACTATGTGTCTATATATGCATCAAATTAGTTTCAAAGTAACAAAAAGGTAATGGTAAAATTTATAACCGGAAAAAAAATTGTTCATTTTGTGAAGGATACAAGGTGTTAAGTTTGGACGAAAATTATTGTTCAAGGAAAGAGGTACTAATCTACTGAAGGTCGTGGAAAAGAATATGACGAAAATATTAAAGATATAAGGATAAAAAAAGTTAATGGACTATTAATTAATATTAATATGATTAAAACGAGGTGCATTTATACAAAGTTCTTGTGTCAATATATTTTCTTGAAAATTTATGCCGCATATAAGAGCATTTCTAAAGTTGGGGAAATACCCAAATTTGTGTTCTTCCTTCAACAAAATCAAATGATGTGCAAAATTGAAGGTGTGAATGCTACTTCCGGGGCGGGAAAAGCCATTTAGGGAGGTCAAATTTGGCTCTAAATTTAGAGAATTGGCCCTCCAATTCTTGATCCCACAAATGTTATGCAAACTAATGATATTCCGCCACATGTCTAATTTTAATTTTATAACTAAATAATTATTAAATATGAGATGAAAATTTTGAATTTTATGACAAATAAAAATTAAATCGGAGCAAATTGTCTATGTGTAATAAAATAAATAGGATTTCAATTTATATTTTCACGTGTATGTGCAATCCTAAAATCGTTTAAAAAATATTAGTCACATTAAATTCACAAGGACCACCAATGTCCTCACACAGATAGCTGATACAGGCTATCCTTGAGTGTAATCATCCAGGAAGTGTCCATTTTTCTCTTCATTTCCTGAAATTCCATGTGTGTCAATATATATTAAGAAATGGTTTTGGAAAGGAGTTGCAAAATCTATATATCTATCTATCTATCTATCTATATTAACTAAATGAATTGTCAAAGTCTTTGTACTTTTTGTACCGCGATTTTCACATCCATTTTCTATAGTGAAACTTGTCATCAAAACTCTTTTTCTTTTCCCTTTTTTTTTTTTGAAAATTAATCTAAATATATAGATTTGTTGTTGAAGTATATAAGGTATATTCCTTCTATGGAAACTTTTATTTCTAGAAACTCTAATTATAGTCAATCAATTACAAGCTTTCGTAACTCTCTTCAATGTCTTCTTATTAGTTGTTAGATTTAAATGGCTAATTGAATCAAATATTCAATGTTTTTGGTCCCTAAATTTCTTAAATTTTTTCTTCTTCATTTTTTTTGACATAAACTTTAAAATTTTACTAATTTTTATGAAAATCACTATCAAATTTTTTCAAAAGACGTCATACATTACATGTGTATGATTATGTGACAAGTTTTTTTACTTATGTCATGCATTTACCAGTAACTCATTGTTCAACTTACTTTTAATTAGACTATTTTATAAGTTGTTTTTTCTTGTGCATCATGCGGTGAAAGAAAGACTAATGTAAATGAAATGCAATCAATTAATCTGTGTGATGGCAAAATTGATTCCAGCAGAAATATGATTCATAATTTCTAGGGGAGAGAGATTAGTGATGTTGCAATCATGAATATGGGAAAAGTATAACTGGAACGGAGAGATTACTATTAATCACCGATTACAAAAAGAAGAGAGAGTAATCCGTTCGAATTCAAAGCTGTTCTTTCATCAATACAATACATGTATCTTCTTCTCCAAATTTAAGTAGGTCAATAAATAAATAAATAATAAAAAAAAATTATAGTTCTAATAATAATTCCATGGTTTGAATAAGTGGTATATTGGTTAATATATTCACATTCTGGGCGGGAGGTCTCAAGTTTGAACTATACTCATCTCTCACTTATTTTCTCTCCCTTATCTCTCCAGTAATAATGATCTAATGTCAAATGTTTAATGGTATTATACTGCTAGAAGCTTATGTGACTTGCTAGATGCGTGTTATCTGGCACGTCACATCACACAAATAACATGTATCTGACACTCCACATCAGCATCTGGTGGACATATGACATTAGATCATTTTGCACTTATCTCCCCTTGTATAAAAAAATAATTGAACATTGTAAGTCCATCTCTAATCAGAAAACTCTATTTTACAGTTTTGCAAATCCAAACTACAGTTTTTCATACTCTATTTCACAAAACTTCTCTAACCATAAACTCTAAAAGGGATCTCACATATTTTCTCTATTTTTTATATTTTCAATATTTAATAACAAATATATATTGAAAACTAATTAACTATAGTTTTGTTTATTAATTATTATACATATAAAATTTTAGACAAATAGTCGAAAATATTACATTCATTATCACTTCGAAAAATAAGTACGATGTAAATATTAAATTTGAATAATAATGGTATAATTAAAATTAAGAGAAAAAAACTATTGGATAAGATGTTAGATGACATTAAGAAGAAATAAAAAACAAAAGGGTTAAAATTAGTGTAAAATGATATTAAAAAAAGCAAAATAAATAAATAAATAAATAATATGCATTTGGGCCGCTATCGGCCAATTTGGACGCACCCAGGAGATCCAAAATGGCGTCTGGTTGGTTGGAGCGGCCCTAACATATCTCGTCTCCTGGGAGTCGAACCATGGACGGAAAGACCAGTAACCGTACCTCCATAGCCTTCAACCTATAATGCAAATTCCTTCAACAATTTCTTTCGATAGTATCATTTTAGTCAATCCATCGATCTAATCCCCTTTATTCGTAGCAGCTACGACTTTGAATTGTAAATCCAAAAATGGGAATCCTTTGGACGATGTTTCAGGCGCTATTGACTTTTGCTGCGATTTTCGCACTTGGATTAGCTGCCGCCATTGTCTTGGAAACAATCAGAAGAAAATACAATTACAGGTTCGTTTTGGGAAATATCCGATTTATACTAAAATTGATCGGTGCCCTCTTAGTCTTTGATGTTCTGAATTTTATGTTATGCAGACATGTTGAAGCTCCTCCAGTCTTCGAAGATCCAAATTCATTGAAACCGGTAAGCATCAAATGTTAATGATACTTGGTGCAATTCTATTCTTGTTTAGCATTATTTAACTTCTGCGCGTAATTATTTGTACTGTTTTTTGGAAATTGATGAATAATTTAAAAACGGAGATACTGGGTTTCATCCAAAATTTTGAAGTTTATTGGCATTATTGGGAATAATCATTCGTGATTGTGCGGGTAGAAGAAAAACTAGTTGCTTATATGTGGTTCAGGCTCTGAAGTCCATGTTACTGGCTATTGTTTGGATACCTAATAATCAGACATATTGATGTGCAAAGATTAATGCGCTGGATGTCTCTGTTTCAGGTTCCTTGTCCTCATATTATCGATCCTGCCGAAAAGTACATATCATTGATAGTTCCAGCATACAATGAAGAACACAGGCTTCCTGGAGCACTTGATGAAACCTTGAAGTAAGTCAAAGCATCTTATCCTACATTTTGATTTCTGAAATTAGTTAATTGGTTTGAATTTTAAAACTACAGGCTCCCCCTTCATTGAGCATGAAACTTATAGCAATTCAGGCTGCAAGTTTATGTATGCTTACATAGGGAAGAAATGCGTGTTATTTATTTTAGAATTCAGAAGCTCGTTTTCTTTTGATGATATACTTCTTTCACAATCTGAATTCCCACCCAATCATATTCAGGATATGAACTTGCTACTTGCATACTTCTAGATTTAGTATTATACTGCCAGATTAACTGCCCCTGATTAGTCACAGTTTACCTTGATAAACCATGGTCAGTCCTTGGATGGATCCTTCAATATCTTCTAGTGTATTATCTTTATATAGCTTTTCTTGGTTTATTAGTGCCCCTTCGAACAGAGTGCTCAAGCTGATTCGTTTCATGTTTGACTAGAATTCTTAAATTGCTTAGGATTTGCATCAGACGTGTGCTCTTCCGATCTTGCATTCAGAAAATATTACATAAAACGCAGAGATTTTTGCAGTGGCTCATGCTTCATACCTTGATTGAAAGAAAGGTATATTTGATAAGCATAAGGTTTTTGTGTTTTGGTCATTTCAGTTATCTTCAGCAACGTGCAGCAAAGGACAAATCATTTACGTATGAGGTATGGCACATTGCTATGGATACTTCTTTCATCATATTGATTTGTTCTCGCAATTAAGAAGCTTTATAATGTGTTGCTTGTGCTCAAGTGCTGTGCAGAATAGTGTCTCTAGCCACAAATGGCTTATTATGTTGCAGATCAAGATAGTTAGATAGAAGAATGCAGACAAAATTGATTTTTTCTGCAGAGAAAATCAGCAGTCAGCCAGTGAAATTTTACAATTGCTTCTTATTCTCTTTCTCTTTTCTTTGGGTTGGGTAGTTGGTGGGGTTTTTTGTGGGGGGGGGGGGTTGCATTTATCATCACTTAGTCCTTGTTTGAAATTGCATCCGTGAAATTATTTTCACCACACAGACTAAAGGGTGGATGGATTTAGCTCTGTGAATATTATGAAACCTTAATAAGGATATTACCTTAATAAGGATATTTTAGCATACATATCATTTTCAATACGAAATTCTGTTTTTAGCATAAAGTGGTGTGGATTTAAAGGAATGTATGATGAGAAAATTATAATGAGGTGGAATGAGTGATAGAGATTTAATGGGTTTTGAAATGTATAGTTATAATTGAGTAGTAGCAAAGCGGTGGCAGTCTGATAGGTAAAATTATAATGGTTAAATTAAAATGAGAATCATAACCGGCTTTAATTTTTGCAGAATGTTGGTTATTCTTTTCATAGTAAATTTGATATGGCTTGCGCACCCAATGTCGGATGCTACCAAGTAATAATGCAAACTGGGTTCTAGTTAGCCCGACTTAGTTTGCGACCTTGATTTGCAGGAATAAGCCCTTGACATCAATTACCGAGAACTGATACCAAAATTTTCATATTAAACAAGCTGCAACATGGATATAGTACCCAAATCTTCAAAAGCTATATCGAACCTACAATTTGGTTCCATGCCTCATTCATTCTTCAATTGACTCAATCAATATACAGGTTCTTTTGTGTTTTGATTGCCTGACTTTTGTTCCTTCTACACGCCGTTTGGCCAGTGTCATCTAGTATACCATCTGTTTTTGGTCTCCATGCCTGTTATTAAGAATGTGATGCAGTGATACTGTGTATTGGTAGCCTGTGTCTGCGTGTGTGTTCTATTGCGGAGAGTCCAGTTTCCAGTGCTAATATTTTAATTTCACTTGAAAAGTAACAAAACAGTGAAGCATCCACTTGTCACTATTGCCTTTTGCAAAGAAGTGCATTGTATTGTTGTAGATAAAAGTGAACAAAGGGAAGCACTGGTTTTCTGGTTCACTGTTTTATTGATGAGTTAATAATGGATTAGGTGGTAATTGTTGATGATGGAAGTGTTGATGGTACAAAACAAGTAGCATTTGATTTCGTGAAGAGACACACTGTTGAAAATGTAAGAGTTATCCTTCTTGGAAGGAACCATGGCAAGGGAGAAGCAATAAGAAAAGTGAGTCTAATCTGAACAATTTATTTTATTCAGGAGTTTTTCTGCTGATTTTGAATGTTTAGAATCTCCAATTTATTACAATTGATTGAAGCTTTTTTGCTTCTGCGAAAGCATTGTAAAACAGGGAATGCTTCACTCTCGTGGTGAACTACTTTTAATGCTTGATGCTGATGGGGCAACCAAAGTGAGTGATCTTGAAAAACTTGAAAATCAGGTTGGTTCTGCTGATTACAAAATTTTTGTATCATGATAATCTTGTTTATGTAGTAGCATTATTCTCTTCATATTCCAAACTTTAGAATTTGGAAAGGCAGAGCACAGTCTTGTGAAGTATCTAATGATTTGCCAGTCAGATTCATGCAGTTGCTAAGAAGGAACGCAAGTTTGGGGATTCTGCAGTAAGTGATTCAACTACCAGAATTTCTGACATCCCAATTGCTGCTTTTGGTTCTCGTGCTCATCTTGAGGAGAAGGCACTAGCAACAGTTGAGTCTTGATGCTTCTTCATTCTCTGCATATATTTATACATTAAAAATTTGTTTTGTTTAGACTTGATATCGTGTTTTCTCTCTGCTTAAAATTGCATTTTCTGTTTCAGAGAAAGTGGTATAGAAATTTTTTAATGAAGGGTTTCCACGTGGTAGTTCTTTTGGCCGCTGGTTCTGGAATTCGTGATACTCAGGTAATGACAATGATCATTTCATTGTGGAAGAAGTCATTCGTTTTTGCTTCTCTCTCCTGCCTAACATGTTCTACTGCCATCCTTTAAAATTTTGTCTAATTATATATTGTATCATACATTTATTTTATTTTTACTCAAGTTCCTTTGTATTTTCCAGTGTGGTTTTAAGATGTTTACTAGAGCTGCTGCAAGGAAGCTCTTCACAAACGTCCGCTTGAAACGGTACATGCTTCTTTTAGCAATCACGAAATGGTTAAATAATTGTTCGTTGAAGTTCCAGAATAGCAGGAAATGGTTTGCTGATTCTTCATTCTTGGAATAGTTCCTTGGATTTGCTTTAATGCTAATATATTTGCAATACAAAGACTGGGAGATTATAATTAAGACGATCCTTCCATGAAATAGAATAGACTTGAATTTGAGCAAACATCCATACGTTCCAGTGCCAAACATAAACGGAAAATGATTATTACCAAACCCGAGCATTTAAAGTGATGGCGTGTTAGTTTAGTTCAATATTTGTCGAAAATTAGTTTAGTTTTCAATATTGGGCCGTTCAATTTATCCCTTTTGTTACTTGTTGCACCATTTTCCGCTTCACTGCTTCCTTTATATTCTTTATCTTAGGATCTTATTCAGCCTGTATTTTTGCAGTTGGTGTTTTGACGTTGAGCTGGTATACTTGTGCGAATGGTTCCGGATACCTATGGTTGAGATTTCTGTGAATTGGACTGAAATTCCAGGATCAAAGGTCAATTTATTGAGCATTCCCAATATGTTGTGGGAGATGGCTCTCATGTCTTTAGGTTACAGAAGTGGCATCTGGAAGATTTATACATGAATGTACCATTTTTGTGGGAGTACGGAAACACAGTTGTTAACGTTTCAAAAATAGGCTGATACAGAACTTATACTGCTCAACACATTCCTTCTGTGGAAGCTAATTGGAACTTTATTTGTAACATCAAGATAGGCTCTTGGTTAGATTAAACTATAATAATAACGTAATCTTCTATCATTTTTGTTTCTCATGTTTTTAGCAGGAAGCACAAATCGTGTAGTTTTGATTTTGCATCGTCGGTCAATCAGAAGAATGCCGAATCTTGTTTTCTTTCCTAACCTGAAAATTTTCTAAAGCTGCCTAACATGCAACTGTACACTCTGTGAAATGGACTGGAAAAAGTTGGTATATCGGCACATATTGACAAATACAAGGAGTTCTTTGACAAAAATTATCAGTGTGCTATGAGTGCAATTTAAACCATATGGGTTCAAACAAAAGCTATGAACAAATTTGTTAGACGGTGGGTCTGTGCTGATGGCACATGATAATGTTTGCATCATTCGGGTGTCATTACACGAGTGGTTAGAAACTTGCTTGGAGATCATATATACTAGTTTATCAACATGATTTCTAATATAGAAATACACGTTTCTCCATAACAGGGATGTTGAAACTACACGTGGTTTTATATGTGTGGCCATGCACAAATCAATACTTATTTAATCACTGGGTTGAATAAAAGTTGCGTGCTCCCATTATATAATGACTCCTATAAACTGAACCAAATATGTCAGGACAAACAAAAACCCGTAAAAAAAGATAAAAATCTATGAACCTAGATTTTGAAAAAACTGAAATTCTAACCTCGATATCTCTGTTAGAATTCCGGTCAAATGTTGAATATTCTTGGGAAAATATTCTCATCTTCATCCTAATATCTTGAAATTATATATTCAAAATCCACTTTATAGAGGAGTTAGTTATGCTAATGGAGTAGTTATAGTTCCAACGTCATGTGGACTCTTTCTTCTTGTTTACAGAGAAATATTTATATACGCCCCTAATTTGGATTTACACTCCATTGTTCAAACCCCACAAAAAGAAAAAATGGGTTCTTTCATGCACGAATTAAAGAGGCAAGCTTCCTTCTTCTTGAAAGAGAAAATCAAGACTGCAAGATTAGTTCTCACCGATGTTACTCCGGTTCAAATGTAAGTTCTTTTCATATTTACGAGGTATTGAAAGATTAATCCTGTCAATAATTAAACCGTGAACTGCCTCTGACAGATTGACGGAGGAAATAACGAAAGGAGATTCGATGGCAGCAGACACCCATGCAATGAGATTAATATCGCGTGCAGCCTTTGAAGTGGATGATTATGAGAGAATTGCTCATATTCTGCATGAAAGGTTTTTTCTCCTACTCAGTTTCATTTGGTAGTTTTTGTCTGATCTATTGGGTTCAAATGATCGAAGATTAATTAATTTTGTCTTGACTAAGGTTGTCTAAGTTTGATACATGGAACTGGCGAGCCTCGTATAAGGCTTTGGTTTTGTTGGAACATCTTCTCACCCATGGGCCACAAAGAGTGGCTGATGAGTTTGAAACGGATGAAGATATTATTAGAGAGATGGCAAACTTTTGTTACGTCGATGAGAAAGGGTTAGTGTCGACAATTCTCTATTTTTTGTCCCTTTTTCCTCACAATTCTCTACTGGTGTGCTTTTTTGTAGAAGTGTTTTTTGATTAATTAATTAGACGAGTTTTCTCTGTAAACTCTTCTAATACATCAACACGTTTGCCTCGGTGGTTACTGCAGGTTTGACTGGGGATCAAGGGTGCAAAAGAAATCTGAAAGAATTCTAAATTTTCTTGAAGATAGATCATATCTCAAAGAAGAGAGAGCAAGAGCAAGAAAGATAACATTTGGAATCAAAGGGTTTGGAAGCTTTGACAATTGGCCTGCACAAGGGGCCATAAAAGAAGTGACTACTTTTGAGAATTATTTGAGGTCAAAATCTCTATTCAATGACCACTATGGAGAGGAATTTGTATCAAATGAACACACCAACTTATTTTCCATGGAAAAGGGAGCTAGAAATGCTACAAATTCAATGCTTGACTATGTGGTGGAAGAGGATCATCCATTTTGGGAGAAAGAGCACCAGACTAGAGTGTCTCTACTTTCCTCTGTACAATGAGACCTTATCGATCGTCTCTCTTCGCATCATCCGGTTGCCACCATGAGAATGATGTTCGGAGAAGGATGCCTAGTCTAGTACAGGACCAATCCATTGTGGATACTAGTGTTTCTTTGTTTTGCTTTGGGGGTCAGTGATCGATTGTACACAGATGTCTTGTACTTCTCGTACAATGGACAATATACAGTGTGCGATGTTATTTGTTCATGGTTTACAATTTTATAAGTAAACGGTGGCGACAAGAACCCGTTTTCCGATACGAGCCTTAAGTAGAAATAAGTTCATGGTCCCTACCGAAATGAAGTGTTTTTGTTTATTTTATACTACTGTCTCCTCCCACAAATATATTTCCCTTTTATTTTCACATAAATTAAGAAAACATCATTTAATGTTATTGAAGATGTATAATTTAACAATATATTTCCTAACATACTCTTTGATTTATTTAATATTTCACTTTAATTGTTCTTTGTTGTTAATTACTATGCACCATGAATGGGGCATATTAGAAAATTAAAAAATTAGTTTAGGAAAGAGAAATATAATTTGAAACGAATAAGAAAAAAAGAAGAATATCTTTTTGAGACGGAATGAGTATATATATGATTGACTGACGATGAAAAATGGACATAAGACAACATGACCAGTGGATTCATCAAACGCGGAATTTCATCACTTAAGAAATCATGCATATAAATAATAAATAATTTGATGACCTATTTCTTTCTCATAGACTAGCAATTATTTGTCTCTTAATCAAATAACTGTCCTTGAAGACCCAAAGCAATTAAAGGAATCATTTATTGTCTCCAATCTCCAAATTTAAATGTATTCTACAATACATCATTGCCTATATAAATAAGTTTGGCTTTTCCACTTTCAATAGTGTTCATTGTACACTATTTTATGATGTTTAATGAATATAGTGGTAAGCTCTTATTAGATAAAATGGAGCCCTCTTAATAGATGTTTGCCACTACATCTAATGAACTTCATAGAAGGACTATTTTCATCCATAAAACTCTAATTCTGGAGTCATCTTTTTAATGAAACTATTTTATATATACTATTCACATATATGAGAGAGTCTTCACTAAGACGGCCATATATGTCTATATGGTAAGACGATTCATTAAGTCATTGAGAAATTAGATCATGTGTCATTTAAATTTTCTTTTATTTCTCACTCTTCATTAATTAAATACTCTACACATAAATAACATCATTTTATCTTAATTATAATCTTAAATAATTTTTTTATGACTTTTTTTTTCAAGGAGGGGCATAGGGGAAGGGAGGGAAATTAGGAGACGGGCAATAATGTCAATATAAATTAGGTGTGGTTGTATGAATTCTAAGAGCATTCACATTGGTAGTGTTAAACTATGTTGTTAGTGAAGTTATAAGTTAACAATTCAAAAAAGTAGCTATATTGGCGGTGTTAATGAAGTAATTAAAATAATCTTTTTTATTAGTTGTTAACTTTAACAATAATTTTAACATTGTACTATAATTTAATATTTTTAAAAATTTATTTATTTATTTATTTAATAAAGTTTGACAAAAAACTTTTGACAATAATGGGGTCCACTTAGGTTTGAGTGAATTTTAGTGGTTTTCGTTAACATATCCAGTGTGACAATTAAATAATTGTTAAATTTAACTTGCATGTGTGATATTTAACAACAACTTGAACACCACGTTTTACTTATGTTGATACTTCAATTTAACAACACAAATGTGGATGCTATAACTTATCTAAATGTCAATATAAATAAAAAATAATGAAAGACGATTAATTAAATAAGTTGGAAAGAAAATAAACTTGACTAATTATAATAATAACAACTAAAATTCAACGTCAAATTTAGTTTGTTATTCATAACTAGCAAAATTGATAGAAAATTTTAATGCTATTTCTTTTTAACTAGAAAACAAGAAATTATTTTTTGAAGATGAATATCCTCACACTATCGCATAATAATAAAAGTGGTTTTCTAATACTGAAAAAATGATTTTCTATTTTTTTAACACACGTCACACGTCAAATGCACAAAAAAATTTTAAAATTTGCAAACTATCACACTTATCTTGCAAATATTTGTCTCTTGTTGTGTTCATATATTTATTATTTCATTAATTAGTATATTGCTGTGAATTTTGAGTCAAAAAGTCACTTCAATTGATATAAAAAGATTACATTGGCTCTTACAGTTTCAAATAATCCAAATAAATAACAAATAAATATATAAGAATTGCCTCTAATTTGCATGCTAAAACTTATATACAATCAAATCCATTGAAAAATTGATCCAATTCCTTTAGGAAAAAGATGATCTAATAATTATATAACGTAAAATTATTTAATTAAATTAGTTAGAATTAATTTCAAGACAAAAAGTTTTATTTGTGTGTAAGTTTAATTAATGGAGAGGGAGAAGCAAAATAAAGTTCAAGTGACACACAATTTGTTGAATTAAAAAGGTCCTTATATTTAAAAAAGTTCTTATACTTTCAGTATCCTCAAGCGTGTTTGTTTTTCTTTTTCTTCTTCCTCTTCTTCTTATTGTTATTGTTATTGTTATTACTAGAATTCTCACATGTGTGTTGCACGGGATCCAAAAGTAATAATAGCAATAGTAATTTCAAGGAGACATGTTTGTTTGGTATGAAAAAATGACATGTTTAGTTGTCAACTATGTATTAGATAATTGTGAGCTTTCAAATTCATCACTTGCATATAAACAACCAATTCATGTTTTCCAACTAACAAATATCAGTTATTCATATCAGATAAACATGTCTACTTAGAATTACTCTAATAACAAATATCAATGAATTTTTATACAAAAATTTAATAAATTATTAATACAGTCAGTTGAGTCATATATTAGCATTATGAGACATAAGTTTTTATAACCATTCTATCATATTTAGATTTATTTATCGGTAATACTTTTTACACTAATTAATTCTTTTTTATACAGTGTGTATAGGAGATGGGAGGGAAACTAATATCAGTTATTCATGTCAGATAAATATTTCTCCCTATAATTAATAGCAAATGTCAATGAATTTTAATACAAAAATTTGTAAATTATTAATATAGCTAGCTGAGTTATATTAACATTGTGAGACATAAGTTTTTATAATCATTTTATTATATTTGAATTTATTTGTCGGTAAAATTTTTTGTACCATTTAATTCTTCTTCTACTTCTTCTTCTTATTATTATTTTTAATACAGTAGGTATAAGAGAGGGGAGCGGAGTGGAGCGGAGGGAAATGGAGGCTGTGTTCCGACCCGAGACCTCCTATCTAGAATGTGAGAAACTTAACTGTTGTAGCACTTGTTTGAGTTGCAGCACCAATTAATTATACATACATAAATAAAAATTAATTGAGGTGATTCAATAAAAATAAAATGTTTAATAAAAATTGTTGAACAACTATTACAGTGCAAGTATCAACATTCAGTCCATCTCTCAAATAAATAATTTAACTCCAAATACGGTAAGACTTAAATTGTTCCATAGGAAATTATTAAAAAATTCCAATTTAATTATAGAATCGGCAAATTGGAGTATTATAATTTTAAAAAAATCAATTTGATTATTTCACCATAATAACCATATAAAAATTTCTTCAAAAATTATTAAAAATTGAAATTTACAATTAAGGTTACAAATTTTTAAAAATTTATTAGTTTAGAGACGTGTTATACTTGTATTTTCGAATAATAAAAATTACTATGTGCTTTTTTTGAAATAGAACTTCCAATTAATTTTGTGTTCAATTTGATAAGTGACATATCCCTAATTTAAAATATTTGACTAAAGAAACCACAATGAATTAAGGATCGGATATGTGTTAATAAAGGAAAAAGTGAGTATTATTTAATAAATTAATGTAACAATCTAAAAAAAAAGATAAAAATAAAAAAAAAAATTAAATAATGTCACCAGAAATCTTATATAGCCAAAAATCTTACAAAGCCAGAAAATGATAGGGAAAAGCCACATTTCTCTTATTATATATATATAGAGTATTATTTTTTTTTCTTTTGATGAAATGAATTTTTTTTATTATAGTCATACAATTTTTTAGGTAAAATTTGGTTTTAAAAAAGAAAAAAAACCGCACTTACAAAAAAATTACATAATTTGTTTTTACTTTTTGTCCGGATAATCATTTATAAACTCATTGAAGAATTTATTAGTGTCGCGTTAATTTACTTGTGAAATTATTTTAAACTTATTAATATTATTATATTATAATCATCTCTAATCTCATTTATGATTTTTTTTTTGTCGAGATTGATAATAAGAATTTTCAAAAATAAAACAATGATGGAAAAAAAATTGTCATGCCCCCACTATTTTATCCATTATTAACATAAATTTTCACACAAATAGCGGGGACATGACGTACAAAACGAACAAATTATTTCTTGTCTTACATATGACAAGCTACAAAGATATATAGATATCTATATGTCTATAGAGAGGTGGGCCAGAGTATGTTATCATAATTCCAAATATCAGTTCTCTCTACATGTAAAATTCTACTTCTGTCCGCAAGCGTGCTCAAACTCCCGGCTTTCTTGGCCAATAACTAGCGTTCAATCATCTACCAGATTGGAGGAAATGAGAGTGAGTACAATGTGCTCAGTGAGTAAAAAAATCCTTTGATTCATATTTCTTTTTGAGAAACCCCTTTTAATCACAAATTCAAGAAAATCATGAATTTCACAAAACTTTTAGATGCACAAGAGAGTCATATCACTAGTTAAATTACTACCCATAATGCTCACAAGATTCAATGATTCAAAATGACCACGATCATATAGCATTGTCACAATATTACAAAGATTATCACATAGTCAAAATGACTACGATCACATAACATGGTCATATTACTATAAAGATTACCACATAACAAGGCAAAACAGGTAGAATATTAACTAGTGATTCAAATATAATAAATCAATTTCTTTGCATAATGATTATGTATCAAAATGCATATTTGTCTCATGAAAATTTTATGAATCAAAGAAAGGGAATCAAAGTATTAGTTACTCACTTCTTGAATATCCAAAGATTCCTTGAATAATTTTAAGAGAAAAAGTGTAACACTCTGAAAAATTTAAAAAAAAAATTTTTATTTTGACTTAAACCTTGAATAATGATTTACTATAAGGATTGGTAGGTAATTTTTATAAAACTTTCTATAATAATAATTTGAAAACGTCTGTGTAATTAGCTAATTAACTGTGGCACTTAATAAGAAATTGAGAACGTTCTTGTAGGCTTTAATAAGGATGGAAGACGGTTTCTTGAGTTGTACTAACTATAGTTATATAGTTATCGGTTAGAATTATTATCAAAAGAAACATAAAGGCAAAAACCGGGTAACAAGTTCTAGGCCAAAGAAGGCTTAAATAATAAATATGATACTATTATTGCATAGTCAAAAATCCAAGCACTCAATGATAAAATGTCTTAAGTTGAAGGATTCCTTAAATAAAAGGTAGAAAGATCTAGAGAATGTTTGGACTCTTGGATTTGATCACATGAATAAAATGGGATAACACTTGGCAATTGTAAGTAACAAGACTTCTTATGAATGAACATTGGAGCTACTTCTATTGGATGGGAATTAATGCACTCAGGGACAATTATAAGCCTTTTCATTGGTGGAATCCAAGGGCATTTAGAAAATAATTGGGAAAATTCGTCCATATATTGAGGAGGGTTTAGATAACCCTTAAGAAGCCTTCTTTAACCTATCTTTTGTCTTCCAAACAAGCCTTTCCTCATATACATACAAGAGCCTACTTGGAAAAGCTATCTTACTTGTAGAATATTCAAATATTGAAGGTATTTGAGCCACATAAAGACATCCACAAATCCTTACAAGAAAAAAAACAAGGTGAGTAACTAATGACTTGGTTTCCATTGGTATGCCATGACTTTGTGAAAAATGAATAAATGATATCTTACGTTGACAAGGGATGAAATATTTTATTTCACACACTACACTAGTATTGCCCTACCCGTTCTGTAATGTGTAAATTTGAATTGTTCCCATGCTACAACTTATTCTATGACCTGGGATAAGAATGATTGGCATGATGTCTGTTTTGGTTGATAATGTTTCTGAAACTTTGGTAAGGGTTGACCGGAGTTATTATGGATCCATTGCCATGAGAAATTTGACATTTGAATGATTTGATTGCGCGCTACGGGTAGTTGGTGATCCTAGTGGTTGGGCCCTATTATTTGAAGAGGTTTGTGTATATTCTACTTATGGAATTTGTAATTGAAACATGGTTTTCTTAATGTCTTATGGCAAACCAATTAATTATGTTACTCACGGGGTACTTAGTACCCACTCAATATTTTACAAATTTTGTAGATGTTCACTCGCAAAGTATTTGAAAAGCAAGCTGAAACTTGGAGTGAGAATGCAAGTGGGAGCCGGATTGCACAAGTAATAGAAACGGATCTATGGGGATATTATGAGGATGCCCCGCAGTTTCTTATGTATTCAAGCACAACCTACGAACTCAATGTATATTGTGCCTATACTCATGCCCATCTCTACCATGATAGGTTTACAGTGGATAAACCTATGTTTTTCACTTAATATGTTAACATAATAGTAGAATAAACTAGATACTTGCATATGTAGCTTGGTATGTACTATAATACATAACTTTTGGATGGATTGGAAACCTATTTTCCATGTAAAGGTTTTTCCAATCCCACTACTCGGCAAGTTATGAATGAAATAAGTTTGTTAACCTAATTTGTTCTTGATGCAATCGTTGACATAGTGTGTGGTAAAAATGAGTAGATGATAACCAAACTTACTTCCTAATTAATCCCATCAAGATGAGAAAAGAAAAGAGGACCATGGGAGTTAAAATTTGTGTTGTATGATGTGATAAATCGGAGTTATGAAGTTACTTTGGGAACTTCAAAAACGATATGAAAACTAATTAAACCATGGTTTGATTCAGATCTAAAAAGTGCATATGAGTGTTTATCTATAAAAAAGTGATTTACTTAATAAAGAAAGATCGACCAACAAATGAGGTGTGACAAAAAGTACCTCTAAAGCCTTGATATTTCTCAATCTAAGTTGTTTCTTTAAGTTGGAATCTTTCTATATGTGAAAAGGAGCCTATTTCAAGTGAGAAACTAAGGGTTTGGTGGGTTTTTAGGGTAGTTTTTCTCCCTACACTATTTATGGACAAATTTTCTTTTTTACATAAATATAAAGGGCTTGAGATTCACTAAGAGGAAGAGAGATTCTATGATATTTTGAGGTCTTTGGAGAAAGTTTGAGGACTCTTTGGCCTATTTATATTAGTTAAGATTTAGTTGTTTTAGTAACTCTTTAAGTTCCGCCAATCACAGCGTGACAAGTTGCGCAATTGGCACTATATGTTGGAAGAGGCGACGTGGCCAAACGTGGTTTGTTCGGTTATTACTCAGGAAATCTTTATACTTTGTGTTATTTTTTAATTAAGTCACTGTACTTTGATTCACGTTAATCAAGACCCACATTCTTGCTTTGAGTGTCACTGGAGTAACAATCTTTTAAATTTTGCAATTCAAGTAGTCTTTACGATGAAATTTTCAAGTAATTATTCAATCATTGTCAAAATATCGATTACGTTGTTTAATTTATTGTTAGATTTTTGCGAGATGTTACAAAAATAATCTCGTCTCTTCTATGATAATTTTTTTGCAAAGATTGATATGATTTTTCAAAAATAAAAACGGAGGGGAAAAAAACTAGGGTCATAAGAAAAAAGTTGTTCCTCAAATTATAATTATACAAGGGGATTTTAGATATATATTATAAACTATGTATGTTTTACAATGCGATAATATATTATTTTAGACATTGATAATTTATTTTGTACAAGTTAAATATAATATAGTAATGTTCTAAAAACTAGAGTGATAAGAAAAAATTATTTCCTTAATTTATAATTAAAATTTTTGTGGATTATTTAGGTTTCAAAAAAATTCATGAAATTTATAAGAATTCCAGGGTAAAAAGTCGGATTTCATAGAGAAAGTTGAAAGCGTATTTCTAATGTTAAAATCCATAGAATTCCACCATTTAACGGATTCCAAGAGAATCCATGAGAAATTGAGGATCTTGGATTTTTGTAGAATCCAACGTATCCTAAATTGAGAACACTGCAGAATCTATAATTCTAAAGTGAGGACACGTGGAATTGTACGGAATTCTAAAATCTATCAAATTTCATGGTAGGGACACTTTTTAATTTCTATCAACCGATGAACTAATATTGAGGTTTATGATTAATAATAATAATAATAATAATAATTGATGAGTGAAAATAAATGATCGAGACTAGTACTTACTTATAATAATTCTAAACTTGCAAAAATATGTAAGCAACATTTTATTCTTTTCTTATTTTGGCTGAGCTTTCAGAAATATTCTAACCTTTTGTTACAAAGCAATCTCTAGGAAAAACCTGACTTAATTAGCACTTAAAGAAGAGTCTATACTCTCTACTAATGAAATGAAATGTATATGAATAATAGTCGATTAGATAAATGAAAACTCTCATATATTTATACTATATATTAACTCATCTTATAATATAGTAATGCTAATTAGACTGTAGATCGATTTCCAATTTAGATAAATAACGTCTTTTTAAAGGTAAAAAGGAAAAAATCCAAATAGAAAAAATAAAAAAGACCAACTGTGATACTGTATTAATTAACATTAATAATAAAGTAGTGCCCGGCTATTCCCTATCTCCCACTCTCAGTATACTCACGCGCCACAGACTCTCTCTCCAATTATTCTGTCTCTATATACATCGTCGAATCAGCCACAGCCTTCATTTTGACCACTCCTCCGTCGTCGTCTCTCTCTCTCTCTCTCTCACACAGCAAAACTACAAAAGAAATCCTGTATCTTATCGAATTTTACACGTTAATTTCTAGTATTGAATATTCAGTATGGCGGAGCTGGCGGCGGCTGACGTTTACGCGCCACGGACGATACAGGTTTGGAGGACTCTGTTGAACTGGTTCGCGTTTTTCTTCCAGATCTTCGCTCAGATCCTCCGCGGCACGCCTTCGTTCAATCAGGTGCTATCGTATGTCGGCTTGCGTCACAGCTCGTTGCTTTCTTCTTCTTCTCCCCACGCGCCGCCGCATTTTAAGCCTTTGCCGGTGGTTGAGTTGTCGGATTTTGCGGAGGAGCCGGAAGAGGCACCGCCGCCTCCCCTGCATCCACCCCCGGCAACCGTTGTTCCAATCGCTGCAGGAGGGAGAGTGCCAGGTGCCTCGTCTTTGGAGAAGCTAACGGTATTTCTTAATTTTAGTGCAATTTGTTTGGTATACAGGATTCAAGTTTTATAATAGGGAGTTTTTGGCTCGCTACTGTCATAATCGCATGGTAACTTGATGGCCAATAGTCGCACACAAGCTAGAATTCTATCCAAAAAGGGGGGGGGGGAGTAGTCATTTTCATATTTATGGATTTACCATCAAATACCAACTAATACGATCAAGGGATTATGAAACCCCTAAACATAAACTTCCTAAAGCTCAAAGTGGTAGAAGGAAGCCAACTTCAGTTAGGGAGGAAATTAGTTGGAAGCTAGATTTCACCAATGAAGAAAAGAAGAGCTACGGTATCCGTTAAGAATCTGGTTCTTAGTTTCGAACTAAAAGCTGCAACGAACAACACCA
This sequence comes from Nyctanthes arbor-tristis, assembly GCA_963692815.1. Taxonomy (NCBI): domain Eukaryota; kingdom Viridiplantae; phylum Streptophyta; class Magnoliopsida; order Lamiales; family Oleaceae; genus Nyctanthes; species Nyctanthes arbor-tristis. The sequence goes on from CAVNYN010269547.1 coordinate 28,216, forward strand.
CCAAGGAAAATGAACCTTACTAGATCTAAGCAAAGGCAAATGCCGTTATTCCTATGCTATAAATTTTCACAAAGATAAAATTAATCAATAAGGTTTAACCAACTGAAAAGTTGGTGCTTGTGATTAAGAAAGGTCTGGAAATGAGATCAACAACTTTGGCAGAGTTGCAACTCTTGGCAAAGAAGGTCGTGATTCAATAGAGTTGATTTTAAACATTATGATTTATTTTATGTAACTATTGATGTAACTTCTGTGATCTTGAAAGTAGCAGGACATCTTTTCTTGGAAATATACAGGCCATTGCATTGCAACTGCTCTACTCCATTTTGATCCTTTTGGGTAGACTAGCAGTTTCTGGGTAGACTAGCAGTTTGAAGAAAAAATCTGATATTCATAAAATAATTGGAGACTTGTATTGATGTAAATATTAAGAAACATATCAATATAATGTCATAAATAAATATTTAGGAGATGGCCTTGGGATGTCTATCAAGTACAAAGTGCAATCTTTTTAAGGTTGTTGTTTGGTATTGAGTCATAATATTGTAATCTGAAGAATCAACAGTTCATTTTTGTAAGTATCTTTTACTAAAATTATCAATAGACTTTCATTGTGGATTTAGGGAACAACTAATTTCTATGTAACAGTCAAAAGAAATTGCACATTTTGATTTTGTTGATAAAGCTCTGTTTAAAGATGCTTACTTGCCATCTTGAATTGCTTTACCAGCCTCACCTATTTTCTTGGGTGCAGGTGGTTCTTGACTTGGATGAAACTCTGGTTTGTGCATATGAGACATCAAGTTTGCCTGCTGTCATACGTACTCAGGCCACTGAAGCTGGATTAAAATGGTTTGAACTAGAATGTGTCTCTTCTGAAAGGTTTGTTACATATTTTGTTATGTATTGATGACAAAGCATAAAAATCTACTGTCAATCTTAACTTTTGATGTCCCTTCCTCCTCTTTCTCCATTGGGGCTTCAAGGAATTTGAAGGCAAACCTAAGATCAACTATGTTACAGTGTTTGAACGTCCTGGACTGAGAGAATTTCTAAAACAACTAAGTGAATTTGCAGATCTTGTGTTATTTACTGCTGGACTTGAAGGTTTTTTCAATACTCAACAGCACCTTAATTTTCTTTATGTCTATTATTATTATTATAACATGTCTTTGCATAATTTGCATTCAATTTTGCATTTATTTGCATTCAATTCTATCTTTTCTACTCGTGCAGGGTATGCTAGACCACTGGTTGATAGAATAGATGTTGAAAATCTATTTAGTCGGAGACTGTATCGACCTTCGACGATTAGCACGTAAGTATAGTGTCGCCTATGCTGTGGTCTAATGTATATGCAAGTAAACTTGCCCTTTTGCTATCATGATCCTTGTCGTTTGGTTTCTTCAAATGCGAACCTTGTCATATAGTCTTTTGCTTTAACATGCAGAAAAGATACCAATAGTAATCTGCAAACTAGGTTTCTATATATATTACCAAGATCTATCTAACCTTGGGGAAGCATGGGAGGAACAGAGCTTCTTCTGGGTTTTTGTTTTGGAGGGGGGGAGGGGTTGGGGGGGGGGGTGAAAAGAACTTACTCAAGTCATGAGATCCACTAGTCCTTCTTACAGTTGACAACACATCATATACTTGTTGATGAGCATCAAAGACATAGATTACACTTGACCTTATTGATTTATGACTCTTGCTTTATTGCTAAAACAAAAATCAAGGTGCTTAGCCTTGCCGTTAAGCAAAATTAGTCTAGCCTTACTACAACATTTTGGGCATTTTGCTTATAATCACTAAAAATTCTTATGTTGGAAATTTCTATTGGCAAATTAGTCTAGCCTTACTACAATGTTTTGGGCATTTTGCTTCATGTTTCTTCAATTGATACTAGGGGTATCATGAAAATACTATCTTTGAAAAACTTATGCAGATTTTTATCTATTTTTGCTAGTATAGATTTTTCTACTAACTCATTTTCTACCCCATCTATTATATTACAATTTTATAGTTCTCTTTCTATTTGAATTATCAAAGAAACAGGTTAGGTTTGGACCCTATATGTTTGATGGTAGTATTCAAATGAACACAAGATTAACATGCTTTCCTCTCTACCCATTTTTTTGAGCCTTGGAAGTTAAATTCCATGCGTTAACTTGCAGAATACTATGGTTTTACATTGTAGACTATTAGGTTCATTTTGTTGGGTCTTGGTAGAAGTACCTTTTCTTCTTTCTTTCTTCTTTTTTTTTTTTTTTTTAAAACATTTCTTTCCTTGAAAAGGGTCTCAGATAAATGGGGCTGTCTATTTAAGTTTTCACAAAGGGAAGCAAGACTAAAATTTCACAGTTTGCAATGTATTTCAATTGTGGTCATGGCTTCTGTGAATCTCTCATGAATCTCTAAGTCGCCTGCAGTGTTTTCAGGTTATGCTCTCGTTTAGTCCTATATTTTGGGTTCAAAAGGATGTTTGATAAGACATAGAATCCCTGCCTCATTTTTTGGAGTAGGAGAATGCTACAGGAGTTAATTTAGGGTTAATTTCAACAATTTGCTTTAGTTCATCCTGATATTAGTCTGATGGTGGTTAATCAATTTCCGAAGTGGCAGTTGCGCTCCTGAAGTCTGTTTAACTAAAGTAGAGTCCCATCTTCTACAGAACCAACTCATCTAAAGTCTATGTACAACTGGAGAGGGGACGCATTTATTACTAAGTTTAGTCTTCAAAAGGCGTTTCCAGCAATAATTTAGAGCAAATGGTAGGTAAAAAGTTAACGTTGTAGGTCAAATCCTACAAGCGAAAAGAACACAGGATATTTAGCCTCTTTTGTTGGAAATACCCGCTCCTGGAGAAAACTGATTTTCTGAAAGTTCAAGGTTGCAGAAATTCACTCTCACAGCCCATTGAATTCTTGCGTGACTAGTTCTATTAAACGTTTCTGTATGTGTATAGAATTGAAAATTTCTATGATTCCATGTTTAACCAATTCATCTAAAAGCCAAATTGTAATCTCTGGGAATCATTTATTTGATTAAGTTTAGTCTTCAACATTATTATTCACTATTCATTAACTTTTTAAAATTTTTTCCTCTTTCATGGTGCTTGATGCATGTTTATACATTTGGATGATGCTTATTTTATTGTAGGATTGGTTTTATACTACTCAGTAATTACATGAAGGATATTGTACTCGTGACTTTTCTCTCTATATTTCCGGGGAACTCCAACCTTAGCCCATTATAATTTATAACACACCTTGAATATGTACTTTCGCATCTTGTAATACGCGCTTCAATTCAAATTGATTGCCTTGTTTCCTTGTGGACATCTAAAACAACGAAAATTATCCATAGTCACTCGCGGAGCTAGGGAGGAGCTGTTCTTTGCTCGGCCTCCCCGTTTTTGGCCGAAATCCCTTTTTTTGGCCTTATAATATTTGAAGAGGGAAAAAAATTCCATACAAAAATTAGTATTAATGTACATTATGGGCACACCCCAATGTGTGACTGCTGGCTCCACCATTAATGGAAACCCTTGTGTTACCGTTCCATTGGTAAAGTAATCCATGTATTCAATTCCACCCTCTCGGTGGGGAAAAGGTGGGAAAATGACCACGATGCAGCCCAGCAGCTGCAACAAGCATGGCTAATGGAACCTTGGAAATTGTATACTCTCACCAAGACCACCTAAGATCTCTGTTGGGGGGAAAGTGCAAACGAATGGGAAAACTGTTTTGAATTTCCATTGATTTGTCTCATGGATTTGGCTTAATGACTATGCAGCTTCTTTGTTGTCAATGGAGTGAGGGACTATGGTTTTTGCATTTGAATATGCTTCCTTGTTGTGGCATCTAAATGTTTTAAGATCGTTTTGGTTTGAGAAATTGTTTTCTGGATGTACCTTTTTGTGGTAGTGGTGCTATGATGGTAATATATTTGTCTTGTTTCTTTGATGAGTTGGTCCACCCAAGTAAGTTCAAAAAGCACCCAAGCATAATTTTCATGGATTTATAGGCTACTGACAGTATTAACTCTGGGTAATAGAAAAATTGAACCGGTCTGAAGTGTCCAATTTGGAAGTGAGGGAACGATACAAGATTGGGGGAAAAAATTTTGTGAGATGAAGTGCTTTCTTCATCCATGCAACAATAAATCCCACGAAACAATCTGTGTATATTGTGTTTAGCATCCAAAGATAGTATAGCTAATCCAGAACCAGTTCGTAGTCCACAGAACTTTCCAGAAAACTCTGAAGGAATTGTTATTTTCTGCCTTGGGTGGTAATGCATAAGTACTCAAAGTACCAGAACAAACATGAGAACAAACTAAGCTTTCCTCCTAATAAATTTGGAACTACTTAGTTGAATATTTTTCGCCACTTGCTGGATTTTCTGGAAGATCAGATGTAAGCAACAAGATGGTCGGTATCTAATCTGTGATCTGTTTAGCGGAGATTGAGTTGCATTACTGTTATGAACTCTTTAAACAAAATATGTCCCAAAAACACATAATCCCAAATGGATGCTTAATATTAACATTGAATGTTATTTCACTAAATTATCTTTTTCCCCCCCCTCAATTCATATGGCTAACTCACCGGTGTGCATTGTTGTAGAGAATACCGAGAGCACGTGAAGGATCTATCATGCTTATCAAAGGACTTATGCAGAACTGTCATTGTTGATAACAACCCATTTAGTTTCTTGTTGCAACCCTTGAATGGTATTCCATGTGTTCCATTTTCTGCTGGACAACCACACGACGACCAGGTACTTGGTTTAGCTCAACTTGATCCAGTTCTTTACAGTTTATCCTGACTACTACTTACAACTAACTTTTATTGCCACCTGCTGAAAACAGCTTTTGCAAGTTATTCTTCCACTTCTCAGGCACCTCTATCTGCAGAAAGATGTAAGGCCCTTTCTGTATGAAAAATTCCATATGCCCGAATGGTTTCAGAAGCATGGTATCCCAGCTTTGGAAAGACATCTAGGTTAAAGATGGAAGGGTGTAGGAATTATTCTTTCCACAAGGCAGTGTAATCCTAGCCAGAGCCTCCCAAGTTTTTGTATAGAATCAATCTGTGCTCAGGAGCAGCCCACTGATGGAACTCAGAAATGACCAAATTTCCTGTCAGATAAGTTTTCATTTTGTTGTAAGAGCAGACATTTGCCCGATTGTGAAATTTAAGATTCTTGTGTAACTTTGTTTATAGGATGGAATTCTATGTATCTCCCAAGCGTTGTATACAGTCCTTGCGAATAAATTATATATGCAGTTATGCAGAATTCTTAGTTGTCAATTGGAAGTGATGATTAATGTATATTACTACTGTTGGGTACCAGCACTTGTTTTTTGTCCCATTCCACGTTGCAACACAACGATGGATCAAACAACGAGATGTGTCATATATTCATACATTTAATTAAATCTATACAGTTTGGTAATTGGGACGGATGCTAAAGATCAATACCGTTTAAATACGTACAAAGTGGTTGTATATCAAGGAATAGTTTTTACAATGTCGACATTCTGTAATTTATCGTCAATTATACCAATTGGATTATGGCATTGCATTTACGCCCCATTTTTTTTTCCACAGTATAAATCTAGTTCATCACAAATGATGATGTTTACCATCATTAGGTAGCAGTAAGCATAGCCATACATTTAATTAACCTTAGTATTTAATGACAACGCAACAAATATAAAATGATGGCCATCCATGTAGTGATAAATATAGTAGAATTCTTTTATAGCATGATTGCGCTGACTCTTGTGGTATCGGTTGGAGGCTCCAGTCTAACTGTTATTTTTTTATTGGGCATGAAATAAATGATTGTTTCCATATATGTAAGCCTATTGGCCAATCCCCCATGTCAACTATAAGATTGCTGACTAATCTTCAATTTAAATAAACTAATTATTTCACCCGTGCTTTATACGTGATGATAATATTAGATAATATAATTAATTCAAGAGAATTAAACCTGATTGTATAAAAAAGATTTAAGTTATAATATTTGATCGTTTATATGTGTGTAAATAAAAACAATATAGGTGCTACCCATAATACGATATCTTTCATTAATGAAAATAAAAAATGGTCTAAAAAAAACCTAAAGAAAACATTGAAGAAAATTTGTGACTATTGGAACTAATTCAGAAAACAATCCGATGGTGTGACATAAAGACGGATACGGTTCATCGGTTCACAATAAACTTTTTTTTCCAATAATGATCCATTAAAATTTTAAACTTTTTAGAAACTCAATACCTATAAATTAAGACCCTCTTATGCATAACTCTTCTCTAAGTAACTTAATATAAGTATATATCTTCAATTCTTTTTACTAAATAACCAATGTGAGATTCTTTTTCTATATCCAAAGTCACATTTTCAATGACTATTAAAAGAGGAATAAAATTTTAACATTTTTTTAAACGGTTAAGATAAAAAAATTATAAAATCGAATATCCTTTTTCACATAATTTTAGTTAAAAATTATTTTATTTCAATTATTTAATTAAAACCAGTCCAATGACATTGAACCATTAGCTTATCCAATTCGATAACGAGTCTAGTTTTCTAAATATTTGCGAATACTGAAATCAATAAGGAAAACAATCTAACGGTGTGAGATGAAAACGGATATGGTTCAACGGTTCATAGTAAACTTTTTTTTTCCAATAATGATCTATTAAAATTTTAAACTTTTTAGAAACTCAAGTCCCATAAGCTAAAGTCATATTATATATAATCATTCTCGAAGTAACTTAATATAAGCATGCATCCTAAATCTTTTCACTAAATAATCAATGTGAGATTCTTTTTCTATACGTAAAGTCACGTTCTCAATGGCCGTTAAACTATAATATATGATCGTTTATGTGTGTGTAAAGAAAAACAATATATGTGCGACCTATAATATGATATCTTTTATTAATTGAGATAAAAAATGATCTAAAAAAATCTAAGAAAAATATTGAATAAAATTTGCGAATATTGGAACCAATCTGAAAAACAATATGACGGTGTGAGACCAAGACAGATACGGTTCACCGATTCATAATAAAATTTTTTCAATAATGATTCATTAAAATTTTAAACTTTTTGAAAGCTCAAGACCCATAAATTAAGGCGCTATTATGCATAATCCTTCTCCAAGTAGCTTAATATAGAAATAATTCTTAAGTCTTTTTACTAAATAACCAATTTAGGATTCTCTTTCTATGTCCAAAGTTACATTTTCAATGGTTCTTAAAAATGAATAAAATTTCAACATTTTTTAAACAATAAATATAAAAAAATTATAAAATCGAATGTTCTTTTTTCACATTATTTTAGGTAAAAATTAATTTATTCCAATTATCTAATTAAAACATGTTTGATGGCCTTGAATCGTTAGCTTTTATGGTTCGAAAACTGGTTTGGTTTTTTGAACATTTGTGAATACTGAAGTCAATCTAGAAAATAATCCGACGGTGTAAGATAAAGACAAATACGGTTCACCTATTCACAATAAACTTTTTTCAATGATGATCCATTAAAATTTAAAATTTTTTGGAAACTCAAAACCTATAAGTTAAATCCCTATTATGCATAATCCTTATCTAAGTAGCTTAATATAGGCATACATTCTCAATTCTTTTCATTAAATAACTAACGTGATATTCCCTTCCAATGCCCAAAGTGTCATTTTTAATAAATCTTAAATTATAATATTTGATTGTGTGCTTAATGAAAAACAATATAGGTACTACCCATAATACGATATCTTTTACTAACGAAGATAAAATTTAAAAAAAAAAAAAGAATCTAAAGAAAACATTAAAGAAAACTTGCAAATACTGTAACCAATCCAGAAAACAATCTGATGATGTGAGATAAAGACATATATGATTCACCTATTTGCAATAAAATGAATAAAATTTCAATTTCTTTTTAAACGGTAAAGATTAAAAAAAATATAAAATCAAATGTTCTTTTTTCTACGTTATTTTTGGTAAAAATTGATTTATTTCAATTATTATTTTTGGTAAAAATTAAGTTATTTCAATTATTTAATTAAAATCAATCCGATGAACTGTTAGCTTTACCGGTTTGACAACCGGTCTGATTTTCTGAATATTTGCAAATACTGAAATCAATCCGAAAAATAATTTGACGGTGTGAGATAAAGACAGATACGGTCTTCACAATAAAATTTTTTCAATAATGATTTATTAAAACTTTAAATTTTTTGGAAGTTTAAGTCTCATAAGTCAAGACCCTATTATGCATAACTCTTCTCCAAGTAGTTTAATATAAAAATAGATTCTCAATTCTTTTTACTAAATAATCAATGTGTGATTTCCTTTATATGCCCAAAGTTATATTTTCAATGGCTCCTAAAAAGAATAAAATTTCAATCTTTTTTTAAATGATACAGATAAAAAATGATAAAATCAATTGTTCTTTTTTCACATTATTTTGATAAAAATTAATTTATTTCAATTATCTAATTAAAACCGGTTTGATGACTTTGAATCGTTAGCTTTTCCGGTTCGAAAATTGGTTCGGTTTTCTGAACATTTGCCAATACTGGAGTCAATTCAGAAAATAATCCGACGGTTTGAGATAAAGACAAATACGGTTCATCAATTCACAATAAATTTTTTTTCAATAATGATCCAATAAATTTAAATTTTTTTAGAAACTCAAGACTCATAAGCTAAGGCTCTATTATGCATAATTATTTTTTAATTAGCTTAATATAGACCTACATCCTCAATTCTGTTCACTAAATCTCCAATGTGAGATTTCATTTATATGCTCAAAGTCATATTTTCAATGACTCTTAAAATAAGGATAAAATTTCAACATTATTTTACGTAAAAATTAATTTTGTTTTCAATTATTTAATGAAAATTGGTCCAATAACCTTGAACTGTCAGTTTTTCTGATTTGATGACATGTCTGATTTTCTGAACATATGTGCATATTGGAACGAATCCAGAAGCAATCCGACGGTGTGAGATAAATCGTAATAAAAAACTAAGAAAATCAATCGAAAATAAAATTGCTCAAGATAAGAAGTAGAAAGTTTAAATGTTGAGTGAGCGAGATTTGAAAAGCATCTTAGATATAATGAGTTCTATTAAAGGAAGGAACAAAAAATATGGATAAAGAAACAGAGATATTTTTAGATAAAAAGATATATGATTTGGTGATTGAGATTAAAAATTGAAAAATATAGTTATAATAATAAGGTAAAACAAATATATCTATAAAAAATATAAAAAAGGAAAATGAATTATAGAAAAAAAGGAATCTATAAATTCGTAATAAATTAAAAAGGTACATTAAGTTTAAAAGTAAAATGAAAATGAATAGCCAAGATTATGAGATAAAATCAATGGCCAATATGATACATCTTGATTTAATAAGTGAAATAGGTGGGAAAACATAAAATGGAAACTCTCCTCTTTTACTGTGTATACAATACAATGGCGGAGCCAACACTCGAAAGTGGGATGTGCTGAATCGAAAACTCAAAAAATGTCATATAAGCTCTAATTTTTCAAAATAATAAACAAACTCAACTCAAGTGCATTACAAAGTTTGCAACTACTCAAAATCTAGTACATTAGGTTAAAAAGTTAGTTGGACTCAACGATTTTTTACTTTAACAAATTCATCAATAAAAGACGATTGTTGATTTCCAACTGAAGGAGAAGATTGTTGATTTTCAGGAGTATCTTGGTGGTTATTTGCTTCCTCGTTTTGTGTATTTATTACGGGACTGAGAAAAAAGTGCAATGTAGTTTTGCCTTTCTTGCCAGGAGGTTATTGTATAGCCATAAGTTCTTCTATGAAATCAAAGTATTTAATAAAATCCACTAGAAAATTTATTTTGCCTTAGATAATTCACTTACTAACTAAGAAAAAAAATATTGACAACCAGCTAACAAGTCAAGAAGCCAAATAATTAGCCGTATACAAACAAATCTCCATCAATCATCAAAGTATAAATTCAAAGTCCATTTTAATCTATTCCTAATTCAAATATTCAACCATTAATCAGTACTTAAGTAGTTAAGTTATAATTTTCTTCAAGATTTCAAGTCTTCAACCAACAGAAATTGATTATGTGTTCTTAAAGACTTTTGCTCTTAGCTCTCTATATGACTGTATATGAAATTCAATTATATAAATATGAAAATCAACCATTCTTATGTCATAACCATATGTATATCAAATATATGAAATTAATTTCTCCATAAATTTGGAGGTTAGAGGTAATTTGACTATTTGCTTGGATTATGGCAAAATCAATTTAGGAATTATGGTTAGAATAAAACCTGATTGAAGATTTGAAGCTAAAATCTAGATGAACGGTGAACCTGTCATCCAACCTCTTCGCCAGCGGCGGCTCGCGTCGCCTGGGTTGTCTGGACTGGTCACTGGCGTCGATAGAGCTGCCGACACAGAGCCACAAATCAGACTCGAGAGCTTCTGCCTTCTGCTTCCGACTCTTCTCCAGCCTTCAGCATTCGTTAGTTCCATTAGTTTCTTATTGAACTGAACATAGTCAATTAAAATGCCCTCTCATATACCGCAAACATACTTAACATGCCAAGGGTTAATAACAATACATGATCCGGACTCTCTCTTTTGGCTGCCATTTTTGGCATTAATTAATTAATGAGTTAATGTGAACTACGAAGGAACGTTGTAGTATGGCTTTTAATTTGAAAGATCCCTGGGGCGGCCTTTATTTTTTATTTTTATTTTTTTGCAGTTTTTACTATGGCTTGGGCCGACACAGGCCTGGGTCAGGGGCCCGCTAGTGCGTGTGTATATATATATAGCATTGATCCTATTTTTTTTTTTTTTATTACAAGGGAGGATATAGCATTGATCCTTGTTTTGCCCTTTTTCCTGCGATTCCCTTTCAATTCGTTCGACATTTCTTCCCAATTCAATGTCAAATAGTCTTAACGAAAATATTTCATTTACACTTGACTCCTCAAACAGGGCGCTTGGCATCTGAAGGCAAAATTTTTGAGTCTAGAAATTGAAATTGTATTCAAGATGCTCAGATTTTACTGTAACACTTCCGTCAACAAGAGGCAAATCACATGCCACTTCACCTAGTCATATGAAACTGGCAAGCACACGTCCAGGTTTAACCCATTCACTTACAAGACGATCAATCTCGGGGAAAAAAAACGGTTCTCTCAGTTTTAGCTTTCTTAAATACTTTGTGACAGAGCACACTAAGCAGTCTTAATTTTAAATTCGCAGCCAATTGTGGGTTGAATTAGACGTGCAACACACAAAAAGTCCATCAAACTCAACATTTTTCAGAGCTGAGTTATACTTCTCATGCGCTTCTTCTATCCAACTGAACTGAACATAGTCAACTAAGATGTTCTCTCATATACCGTCGAACATACCTAACATGCCAAGGGTTAATAACAATACATGATCCGGACTCCCCCTTTTGGCTGCCATTTATGGCGTTAATTAATTAATGAGTTAATGTGAACTACGAAGGAACGTTGTAATAAAACGCAATTTAAAACCGGATCAACATGTTAAATCTAGGTTTAAGATTTTCTCAAACCGGTTTAAATGGTTTGATTTAAATTTGAGATTTTTTCAAACCGTTGTGAGCAGTGGTTTGAAAATATGTCAGAAACCGGAAACCGCACCGCTTACACCCCCACTTATCTCCTCAAATCAAGTCATCTTCTTTTCAAACTGGAGAGAGTCAAATACATCATCGTTCCACAGCGGGTCACCAGGTCTGTAGTTTTCCTATCCTGCAATTCAAGATTCTCATTCCTGGTTAATGCTTATTGTCCCATCAACAATTTCCCATCAGAATCAACAATATTCTCATTTTTAGTTCTCAAGTCAGAATCTTCTTCTCTTTGCTCTGGAGAGACCGTCGAATTCATCATCATTCCACACCCGATCAGCAGGTCTGTAGTCTCCATCCTGATCTTCGATATTTCTTATTCGTGTTCGAGGCTTAATGCCCCCATCAAAGTCCCTTTGTCTCATGTTCCTTCTATCAATGAAGTCTGTATCTGTTTCCAGACTGAACCTAAATGGCCTCTGGCCATCATTTATATGACGGAAACGGACATTATCACCATCATCTGTATAGGGTCTGAAAGAACGGAGCGGTCCCATTCGCTCACCAAACTTCCTTCCCTCATCAATTTCACCCTGATGGGGCCTGTGAATTCTACCGGGGTGTACTGGTCCAGTAAAATATTCATCACCCTCTCTACTAGTGCTTCTCGGAAATTCTTGCACGGGGGAGCTTCTTCTATTTGAATTGAAGTATCTTGGATGAATATGTTCCCTTTCAGAATCCACACCCCTTAAGTTGTTCGGAGGACGAGACGTGTAGGAAGGAGATCCCCGCCTTCGGGTTAGGATCTCATCTGAAAAACCACCCGGATCTGGAGATCTTCTCCTCCTCATCCCCCCATACATAGCTGGAGATCTATCTGAGTCAGTTCTGGAAGCCCGTCAGGTGATCTCCTCCTGGGAGATGACCATGAACCAGGCGACTGTGTTTGGGTATGAGATTTTGACTGATTTTGGTAGAAGTTTCTGTTCCCTGGGAAAACCCTGACATCCAGCTTTTCATATGTAGATTGCCGACGACTGTGCACAGGTTCTACAACATCATCTGAGAAATCCCGTATATACTTCTCATCATCCCTAAGTACAATCAGGTTAGAGTCATCTTCGTTACGTGTGCTCTTCCGATCTGATATTTCTTGGAAATCTCCGGGCTCCCCGGGTCCCAGGGCCATCTCTCCCTCCTGGAGAGAGCCTTCTCCTCATGGATGGATGGTGTAATGCAGGCAATTCATCATTCAGGGTCTTCCTTCTACCACCACGCAAAGCAGCATCGTCTGGCGCAATATCATAGCCATTACACTCAAGCTCAACATCTGTGACGGAGGACCCATGTTTGCGCCTAGCAACCCAATAATCAGATGGGCCACTATAACTTTCTGAAGCAAAGTCACGGTTGGGGTCAAACCTGCCAGGTACCCTCCCTCTACTAAGAGGGACATTTGATCTTGAATTTCTGAATGACTGATCTTGAGCCCTATCTCTAGTGAATCTTTTTGGACCATCGGTAAAGTAACCACCTCTGGAAAATAAGAGAGTAAACAAACCATTAAGAAAATCATTGAAACAGATCGAGTCAATAAAATTAAGTCATGCCATTACAAGAATCACCTGTTCTCTTGTAATCTGTCTCTCTCAATATCAGACGGTACTTCTTTTCCACTTCTTAAAGAGATCATCGCAGGAATCGACCTTGTTTTACTAGGAGATGTCACATTGGAAGGACGAGATAAAGTTATGATACGGCTCTTATTACCTGCCCTGTTGGAACCTTTAGCAGCATTGTTCCCATTTACAGTTGCATCGGACTTTGGCAAAGTAATAGGGCACTTTCCAGGAGAGCTTTTCCTAATATTAGTATCCGTGGCCTCCTTACACAGTGTTGTCCCTGTCTCACAACTTCCAGCAGTTGCACTATCACCTGAAACTTTCTTTCCATAACCCTCTGCAGTGTCTTGCCTGCCCAGGGAATCAATTGGTTTCCCTGCTTCTGGACTAATATCTTTCTTCTCATTAGCTCCAACCTCTTTGTCAAGTTCATGATAATCTATACCCACACACTGTTTAATCTGCTCAGTGCTTGTTTCATCAACACTTCTTGTTACAGTGTCTTTACCATCAGTATCGCATCTTTCCGGGTTCTGGTCACAAGAGAAAACTGCTGAATCCGCATTTCCAGTATTATGATCAACAAGGTTAACTTTCTCCATTTCCTTTCCCTCAATAACTGAATCTTCAACCCGTGAACGCACTGCTGATTCTCGAAGTTCGCCATCTTCATATTCACCATCTTCCTTGTCCCGTTGCCTTTTCATTTCATGCACAACACTTGACAAGGCATGATGTCTGCCAGATTCACAATCAGAACCAGAAGAATCTTCTTCAAGAATATTAGTCAACTTGTGTATCTCTTCCACATCATTTCCAGCAATCTTGTTGTTTCTACGACATTCAAGGGGATGCTCATCAATCAGAACAGATATGCACTTCTTAGAAATTTCAACTTTCAAATTATCATTCCTATCACATTGATCGCTTGACTGTTTGCATTTGCTGCTTTCAAGGTTAGACTCATCTGTAACATCCTTCGAGTAACAAAACTCTTTATCATGAAATGTGTGTTCAGACTGACTTAATAAATCCCGATTCATGATTGCGTCTGGAAAAGACGGCAACCTTGAAGGACATGAACTCTGAGGTGTCAGAGGATTTGATAGAACCGAGGATGCACTGCTCTCTTGAGGCTGCATAACATTTCCAACAGATTCGGTTATAATAGCACCTGCACACTTGATTGTTTCTTTAGTATTTTCCTGAGACAGTTCAGGTTTTATTGATCTTTGAGATCGGAAGAGCGTCGTGTGGCTGCTAGATGATGACGATGATAATACAGTTCCAGAGCTGTAACTATCAACAAGTTCCCTTTTAACTGGATTAAACTCAGACATCCTGATAGAAGTGGTAGGTCGCACAGTATCATCAGTTTTTTGATTGTCATTAGGTTCTAATTTCACATTGACACCAATAGAGTTCAGTTCGTCTAAATTTGGTTTTAGTCCAATGAATTCAGAAACTGCTTTACCAGAAGGTGCAGAATGTTCCATACTAGAATCCAACTCTCTATGAGGCATAGCAAGGCTAAGACTGAGAGAATCCACAGGTTTGTGATGTTGACTAGGTGATGCAGAAGCATCAGAAGAGTTCGAACTATTTTCAGGCAAATTATGTTTTGACTTATTCCCCTTACGACAAAGTGCACCAGCTAAATTCGAAGAAGATTTCAAATTGTGCATATCATTGGTCTTACCAACTAAACCAGCTGAAGTCGAAGAGAATTTTACATCACGCATATCAATGGTCTTACTAAGCCCACCACAAACAATAGTATTATGAAGAAATGCAATGCCAGAAACAGAATTCTCCCAAGAATCCATAGTAGTGTTGAGATCCCAATTTGATCTATTAGCACATACATGGCCACTGATATCATTAGAGATTCTATTACTATTTTCAACCATAAAGGACTTTTCTTTGCTCAAAGACAAACTCAATAATGAAGGATCTAAGTTATCAGGCATTTTATGCTGTTCTCTGATATTTTCATGGATCACAGCAGGAACAAGTGGTTCCTTTGGTCCCGACCACAATTCCACACTTTCCGAACTATTAGAAAGTTTGAGATTGCAATCACCTTCAACATTTTCGCTAACAGTTTCCTTCACAATTACTAAAGGAGCTTCCGTACTGCTTCCTGAAAATTCTGGACCAGCGTGTTTTTCTTTCTGCAAGAAATTCACTTTATTCCCTAAATAATTTACAGAAACTGAAGTACTACCAATTTTTGTCTCCAGAGAATTGGATGCAGAGATAGTCAGCGCGGATTGAACTTTAGCATCAGTAACTTCTTTTTTCACCATTAAAGGGGAATTCTTCCCCTCATCAGATTTACCTGGAGAACGCATAGCAGCATCTAAGGATGGCCCTTGATCTAGGATTGCAAATTTCTGCTTGTTTTCTGAATCGTTGACTGTAGAACCCGAAGGCTGTTCTTCCTCATGGGAAGGATGAGCAACTTTTTCTTCCTTACACATTAAGAGAACGTTATTCCCCGCGTCAGATTTACCAATAGAATTCACTGATGGCCCTTGATCTGAACTCTTGGATTCTTGATTGTCCGTTGAATCGTTGACCCCCAAACCGGAAGGCCGTTCCGGGGACGGAGAAGGCGGCCGATCCATAAGAAATCTCCTCTTTTTAATTGGAACTATACTAGACTGTGGCCGCGCAAAAACCCCAGCCTGCAAATCCAAATGGATAAGTCAACAGATTTCCGATGACGAAGAGAAAATTAAACACGAAGAATAACAACAGATAAAAACCTCTTCATTTCCCGAAACAGGCATGAGTCCAAACTAGAAAACCCTGAAATTAAAACCGCCATACGTCAATTAGATAAAAATAGATCGATAAATAAATTAAATGAAAGATCATCACGAGTGTTAACATCTGAAGATAGTAATTCAACACCCAGATAATAACGTAGTAGCAACCCCACCTCACCCACCCACTCACCCGACACTAAAGAAAAACGGCAAGCTACCGACAATAATTGGCCTTTTCCAGACACATAAATACAGAAAATCCTGATTTAATTCCCCAGAAAATAAGGAAAGCAAACTCGCGCTCTTCAATCATCCATTCATTAAAATGACAAAGGTAATCACAAAAATGAATCGAGAATCAGAGCCCGAAAAAAAAAAAAAAGAGAGAGAGAAGTTCCAGATCAAAATTACGAACCTATACGGTATGAAAATCGAAGAAAAAAATTAAAAAACCAAAAATTTTACAGAATAAAGAAGCTGGATAGAAGGAGGGAAAGAACCCATACAGAGAGTAGTAGTAGTGGGAGAAGAAAGGGAGGGATCAGATCTTTACTTTTGTGCGTTTGGTCTGAAATGGGAAAAGGGGAGGAAGAAGAATATATATATAAAGACTTGAAATATGCTTTCAAGCACTCATAATTATTTGTATTATTTATTATTATTCATATTAAATAAATAGTGTGGTGACTAGATATGCACCGACTATACAAGTATGATTGATTAGGATTTGTCTCTCTTTTTTTTTTTCTTTTTATTTTAAATTGCATTTTAAACTATATAAACACAGCTCAGTTATAGAGAGGCAACCTCTCTATTACTGTGAGGATGCACACATATGACCCATGTATACTCCATATTCACTCAAATATAATCAATTCAATAAAGGTTTGTAGCATTATTCTATTAATATTAATTAATTAATTAATTAAATGTAAAGTAAAAAAAATACATAAATCAATATGTAAATAGTGAAAAGAGTCATCAATTAATTTGCGGTATGGACTCAAACCTGGAGGCTAATCCTAAGGGTTTTGTCCTTTTCTATTGCACTTATTATTATATATTTATTATAGTACTAATATTTTCAATCTTATTTTATTTTTTTTAAAGGGGGGAATTTTATTCACTAATAGAGTCAGAATGAAGTACATCTGTAATAATACTAAGAGGCAATGAAAAAGATAAACTAGAGCCTGATATAGAATCAGCCGCTCTAACAAGCGTATGAGCAATCTGTTTTCACCTCGAAAAATCATTTTAAAATCATTTTGAAGGGTCATAGGTATGTAAAATGACAATTTAAAGTTGAGAATAGTAATGTAGACTCTTTTATCTTTTGGGATTGCTTGTTCTTTTGAAATTTGTTACTAAGATATTTAAGTTCAACATTTACATTTTAACACAACTATAAATGTTAAAATTTGTGATATTAATACTTGACTTTATTCTTTTACAAATTTGTCATTGGATAAGTTATTATTGTTAGGCTAAATATATTCACATTATACTTTTTTGTCTACACCACAATTTAATTGAAATGATAGTTCTTAATATACAATCATTGTTATAATTAAAATTCTAAATATTTTTGTGTCATATTTTTATCATCAACTTTTAATTTATGCGGTACTCATGATTTCTTTTGAAGATTTATGTTAGCCTATTCCTAAACAAAGAAATAATTTGTTACGTTCTTATTTTATTTCATTAATTTTTTTTCTTTCTTGTCTAAAATACAATGAGCAAATAAAATTTTTACGCCATCTTAATATATTTTTTGAAAGAAAATTGATGTAAAAATATAAAATGTGCTAACTGGTGTTGAAGATGAAAAGTACTATCAAAAGATTATGAACATGACATTATAATTTTAAAATATTAAGGACTTTTAGTGCAATTAATATGTGATGTTGTTAGTAAAGATACAGTGCAATATAATACCCTTATTACTATTATTATATTACTATTATTATTACATTATTTGTTAGAATTATTAGAATGTTAAGAGAACACTGACCGCAAGGAAAAAAAGTCAAAAGACATAATTGGAACACCAATAAAAAATCAAGGGCTATTAATACAATTATTAAAAGGTGATGCAACTGCCTTTTCGAAAAGGAAAAAATGATGATCAATTGGCATGATTAAAAATCAACTTTCCCCCTTATTTAGAAGTGATTAAAATAATTTTTTTCTAAAATTTAGTATTATAAATTTATTTTTTATTTTGTATTATTATTATTTTTATTATCTTTTTTGAGTTAAGTCGGTGTAGTATCATCACAAATATTGGAAAATGACTGAGCTACTTCAAAGAATACAATCAATTCCAATAAAGAAATATGAGTGTGAAAAGGCACCAAGGTGATGGTAGAATGTAATGTAATTATTACAAGAGCCACAATTCACCTCATTGAGTAGTGATGAAATCCTACTAAGGGTAGAATTTCCATCTTTTTATTGATATGTTTTTACCGTTATAAATTTCATAATACTCTCTTATGATAAATATGCAATTAATTGACACTTTTCATAGTGCTCTCTTATTATTTCACCATGCTATATAAATTAGAGAGAATATTGTATACACTTGTATTATTATTATATTATATTTGTTATTTTTAAATTTTTTGAAAATATTAAAAGTAATTATGTCAGAATGAGGCAATGAGCTCGACATTTATATAAAAAAGACGGGGCTTGACTGACATTATCTAAATTTTTTAAAAATAATATATTTCTACATCAAATTGTGAAATAATTCACGCAATTCAAAATGGTTTATATTCCTATTTGAATTTTCTTTATGCTACTTTTGTTGTTTTGTATTAATTAACAAGTGAATGGTCTTCACGCACTTACCACGAAAGCGACCTCCCTGCCGCGCAATTTTCATTTTTGCACCTAATTTGTCAGTCTTGTGTTTGTGCAATTATTTATTTATTTTATTTTTTATTTATTTTATTTTTTTTATTATTATTATTATTATTATTGTTATTGAAGTGATATTTATTTATTTATTAAAAATACTTTATAGGTAACTCATCTTTTCATTTATTCACAAGAGAATAATCTTTCTGATTAATCGAAAAATTTTCTGGCACAAAACTTTTTGTGTGTTGTTCAATGGCCTTAGTTTAATAATAAATAAACTGAGCCCATTCAATTCACACATCGTTTTATTATGTGAGATGACCACTTAGGAGTTTTTATTATGTTAGATGATCAGTTAGGAGGAAAAAGAAAGATCAATTCCTAAAAATGATATCTCACCATATGTTCAGCAGAATTATACTGTGACACGTATAGCGGGAGATTGGGAATACACCAATTCCCACACATTCTTCTTTTTGCTACATGTCACATGTTTGACACATTATTACGTTAATCGGTTAGTAAAAGAGCTGAGTAGTATTTTTAACTATACCCTTACGTTTCAAAACAAAAATAAGGACCACCGCAGCCCGAAATGTCAAGGCGTTATCCTGCAGAACTAATGAGAGCGACCAAAAATATTAAAGAAAAAAGGGGTACCATTCATGAAAAATTTTCCGTTTGCACTTTGCAGTAACGTGAATTCAAGCAGTTTACTACGATGTCGTGCAGCTGGGAAAGAAAGGGACCTTAATGTGATCAATTGCCTTGGATATTTATCGAAGTTGTTTAGCTTCATTTCAAATAAAAAAAAAGAACAATTATTCTAAATTTACTTTTATTTTAAGAAATCTTAATTTTAAAATGTATTCTTGCACATATAACTACAATTTTTATTTTAAAATACAGAGAATTTTCAAAAACACCCCGGCTGCTTTGTAACAAAAATATGAATGCATGCCACGTGTATTTCATACACGCCACACATGCGGGCAGGTTTTGTTAGTTCTGAAAAGGGACTCTTTAAACTAGAAAGTAAACGACACACACAAGTATAATAACGTTTCTTCAAGATCAGCAAAACATTCGCCACCATCTCCCACATTGGGTGCAGAGAAGCAGCTTATACAAATCCCACATTAAGAATGCGTCCCACTTGAGTATATCCAAATTTGAGTATAGATTTTTAAACATGCCTTATTATTAACGTTTTCCCCATTTCACAACAGAATTTAATTAGCACAAGAATAATTGGAGAAGAGGAAGTGAGCATAATGTCACGAGAAAAAACAAGTTGCGTTTTCAGGAAACAAACATCTGGAAGAAGGTTTAGCACATAAACCAAAGTCGCTTTATAATGATACAAGCATTTTAAATGATACATCTAATCTACTGAAACGGAACATAAACTAACCTTCTTTCCAGTAGAATGGCCGTCTCTCAATTGCCGAACTTGCTTCAGACCAGAAGTTGAGAATACAAGTCAATGGTTAATACATGTATGCTGTTGTAGCATGGATGATCATCTCCTGCTACGAATGCTGGCGGGAGATCGAGGAACCTTATCACTGCTGATATCGTCATCACCTTCACTTGCATCAGCACAGAGGGCATTGTTATTGACGCTTACCTCAGAACTTGCACTGCTTGTTGCAAGTGCAGAATCAGACATGGTAATTGTCCTGCTTTGGTTATGCCCTGATCTCACACTGTACACGGAGGACGCTGGGATATTATTCATTAATGGACGTAGGTTGCCAGGAATAGTTCGTCTTATGCCCTGCTCAATTATAAAAAGTATTAATTACCACAACCGGGGTCCTGTGCAGTTTCTTCGATCTAAAAAGATTTCATCTCTTTCTACTAAATGATGGAATAAAAAGCTGCCAAATTCAACCTTGTTACAGTTCCAAGTAATTCCTGTCGTGAATATTGAACAACAGATGAGATTAATGTGCTTACCATATGCCGTATTGCCATGTCTAAAGATTTCTTTGAAAGTGTTCTCCCAAAGCCCGAACTGTCAGGCGACGATGACTTTCCTGATAAGTTGCTCATGGGTGAATGTTTGTCATCATGCTTGGGGGGAGGCAGTTTCCGCATGTTTATTACCCTCTCAACCATTTTAGTTCCAACAAGAACTGGGCTTACATTGTCATTAGCCTTGGCATGCAACCGACTTACAGCAGGCACAGGGACAGAGCTTCCACTGCTACGAGTAATGCCATTGGGAGGTCGTCCTCTTGATGGAGAACATGATTGTCGTCTAACCCTTCCATTTGAAATGGGTTCAACAGATGAAGATCGAGAATTAGGTGCCCCAGGTCTACCCCTACTGGCAGAAGTTGGCCTATCAGATAGGGATGTCCGCAGATTCGGTGGAGCATCAAGGGAAAAACCAGGCATCTCCGAGGGTTTCCATGGCCTGGGCCTCGTACTTGGAGAATCAGACACTACAGGCACTGGATTTTTTGCCGTAGTGGTAACAGGCTTGATAACAGAAGATGTTGGGGACTTAACTGGAGCACCAGATGGATTTGACACCGGTGTCCTACGAGTTGGAGTAGCTGCCCTGGATGTGGACTTTTGTGCAGGTAAAGATGGCCTAGTTGTTGGTGTTGAAGATCTAGCAGTAGACCTTGTTGTAGGTGTAGAAGATCTCGGGGGATTGATAGGCTTAGTACAAGGCAAGGTAGAACGAGAAGTAGGTGTTGCAGATCTCGAAGGAACTGTGGGCTTGGCAGAAGACAAAGTAGCACGGGATGTAGGGGTTGCAGATCTTGAAGGTTTAGTGGTTGATATTACTTTGGATGATGTGGCGGAGGTTGGTCTGGAACTTGAGCTAAATGTATGTCTATCAGACCCTGAAGTTGAGGTGGAACGAGATGTTGAGCTCAATGTTGGACGCCCAGTTGGTGTTGCAGGTCTCGATCCAGGACCCCCAGATGATGAGGGCCTGCGGAGTCCACCAGTTGAAGTATTCAACCCAACAGATGAAGCTGGTTGTCTAGATAATGAATTGCTCCTAATAGCTGGTTCGTACTGGGAATTTGCTAGCTTCAACCATAGGAAACAAGAAGCACACCAAACATCAGTCATAATTTGTGAATAATTATCTATACTCCTAAATATGCAACAGTAAATTAGAACAAGCTCACAAGAGGTGCAAATGAACAAAACCCAAGAAAGTGTTTGCTCTCCCCAGACAACATGGAAAAATGGCAGAGAAGATATTGCTATGGAAGTTGTAGAACATTATGAATGAGTTCGTTTTCTACAGCCACACAAAAGTAAGTTTGCTCCGTGTGAAAGTAGATGTGAATTTCCCACTCACTGTATCATTAGATGTGAATTTCCCACTCACTGTATCATTAGCTCTTTCGTACCCCTTACAGAGAATTATAGAATAGAAATATGCAGTTAAAATCTGTGAATGTCTTCATCTAATAGAATTTGAAATAAATACATGAAATATAATTTTCCAAGAAACTTGTCATTTGCGCCTTTAGGGGCTTATGTCCTAAAATCCATTAAAAAAACTACAAAAAAATCATAATCTCATTTATTTCTACCAGTGCGGATAGATTTTTATGAAGATGTTGGCCACATTATTGTTTTCAATTCACGCTACCTATTGGTTTGTACCTCATGAAACGTGATTTTGCCAACTTGTGCTCTTGCTGCTAAGAACTTTCTTGCTACAGCCCACAAATTTCAGGAGGTTAAGTTGATATCATGCATAACGAGACCCTATCATGGAGATCCCTAAACTGCACTATCTTTGCATTACAACCAAAGTCTAAACAGAAACCATTATCTTTTGCTCACCCGAGATTTCAGCGCTCCAGGGCGGACTTTAGGAGTTCCCAGCTGGTTCATAACAGTTCTGCGTGATTCCATCTCCAATGAAGGAAAAAGAGGAGTACCAGGAGGCGTTAAAAGCCTAAAAACAAGAGTAATGTCTTTATAAGCAGCACTGATTGATTATGAATTCAGGTTGAGATGAAACTTGACGTTCCAAGTACAGTTCATGGAAAAATCAAGTCCATGCCCATTTGGACATCTGACAGCAGTAAATACAAATTGAGACATTTTTTCCTTCTAACCTGAACAAAGTCAAAGGACATCCAGATAATGCATATAACATCAGAAATATGCAGCATGTATTGGTAATGTTTGTCCTTATATAAGCTTATGTAAGATCATGACAATGGTCCATCTTTAAAACAAAAAAAAATAAATAAATAAATCTGGACAACAAACTTCCTAGCAACAACCCCAAATTAACCATGGAGGTGATAAGAAGGACAAGTACTTCTTCATATTGAAAAGACAAATACTTTAAGTGTGGTAAAACTAACAAACTTAAGCAGAAACCTCTCCTAGCTACTCTTGATTTTATGTTATAGAGATACATTGTGTATTAGCAGTCATGCTCATTGTAAGTTGCAGGGTTTGCTAACATAATTTTGCAAAAAATGTATATTTCCGTGAACTACAGTTTACTACAATATAAGTAACAAAGCCATAAAAGCAATAATCTGAATTATCAAGTGTTTAACAGACACGTCTATTAGTAAGTAGCAAGTATAATGTGTATAAGACTTGAGAATGTCTGCATGAATAAATATCCTCAAAATGTATTAATATAGTTTATGAGAAACTGCTCTGGGAAACAATAGCAACTCAACTAAATGTCTGTCACTATCTCTATCGGTCATCCAAGTTTATGTAACTGCCCAAGATATGTTACCAACTGGTTTAGAAACCACTGACAATACATAGCACAAGGCTATTGGCCAGAATCATTCTTGGATAGTCTTAGAAATTAGGAAAAATCACAAATATCTTAATAAGGAATGCTACAACTTACAAGATCAAAATTAATCTTAGAAATTAGGAAAAATCACAAATATCTTAAGAAGGAATGCTACAACTTATAAGATGAAAATTAAAATATAGATGCAGTCTTGATGACTGTATGAAATGTGAATAGTTGTTCGTATTCGTAAATAATATATATAGAAACTAGAAATAGAACAAGAGATATATTCTTCTTAACCGGGGGGGGGGGGGGGGGGGGGGGGG